>JAPDDN010000154.1:0-45000 GCA_027422405.1 Ptychobarbus kaznakovi
AAGTACTAAGAAATTATACACAACTAAGTGCTCATACTTTGATTTAAGTAGAAATAAAATATTCTAACTAAAAATTTACAATAAATAATGATTAAAATGAATGAATGTGAATTAATTCATGTACTTTAACTTCATGAATCCTGTTCATAATTTGCAGATGCTCCATTATTAATTTGCTAGGTGGAGACACCATTTTTGGACCAATCTGATGAACGTTCACTGTAAAGAAAATAAAAAGTAAATAATAATAATTAAATTACATTAAATTTGAAATAACTGTAAAACTGTGGGTTTTTTTTAATAAAGAGGAATAGTTTATCATGTTATTGACTGATTTTAATAATGAAGTACAATTACTAAAGTACTTCAGACCCTAGAAGATCAGTGCAATTATAACCAAACATCTTTCTCTAAGTAGCATAACATATCATAGGTTGTGGCCCACATGATTTTCATCTTCAAGGTTAGTGCATAGAAGATAAAATATATTCTTGCTAGTGCACAGCTTCACATTTTACAGTTTGTGTTCATCTAGTGGATCTATCCTAACTCTCTTTGGGCAGAAATAAAACAGTTCAACTGAAATATCAATAACATCTTAATCCACCACCAATAATCTTGATCCATTAATGCATCTGCTGCCTTGGATGAAGATAAAATCCAAGAGACAACCAATGTTTAAAATAATAATAAATTCAAAAGATAAATCAGTATGGGAGACCACCAGCTCATGAGTCTTACCTTCCTCTGATGATGGCATGAAGTATTTCTAAAACTAATGTATGAGTCTCCTCTAAAGGGCTTGTGGAGATCTCTAATAAATCACCATTGCCAGCAGGAGACGGATAAGCTACGAGAGGCCCTGCTGCTTTGTGATAGTGCTCTGGGAATTGTTTAGACTGGAATAGCTGTGCTTCTAACCATGATGTTAGGTAAAGACAAATCGTCCATGGTACTTGCAACTTCCTTTAAAGGAATACTTCACCCAAAATGAGAATTTTCTGAAAATGTACTCACCCTCAGGCCATCCAAGATGTAGATGAGTTTGTTTCTTCAATGGAACTGATGTGGAAAATTTAGCATTACATCACTTGCTAACCAATGGATACTCTCCAGTTATGACAAAATGACGTATACATTACTCTACAGTCCAGTGAGAAAAAAAAAAAAAAAAAAAAATCCTATACTACAAAATAGAGTGAACATTAGTGACTCTAGTTGGTATTGGTTTTGATTTGATTTGAAGATATTACTTGGCCCCAAGAGCAAGAACCACAAATTTGAGCCACGGGCTAAAAGGGTAAACAAAACCTGCAGATCACCCCTTGTTTGGTTAAATCTGAGCAAACACAAGGTTTTCTTGGTAAATAGACAACAAAATGAAGTGAAAATCCCTTACAAGCAGTACTATATTCTGAGTATTACACACCCACCCATAAGGTCTCACACCAATAATTGGAGTTGTATTACATTTCTCTATATCTTCTAGTAATAAATTGCTTTCAAACTCTAATTAAGTTGGCTTGAGAAAGCCAACATACTGAAATGCTATTTAAACTTCTTATTATTATTATTCTGAGACTAAAATTATCAACTCTAACTCCTCCTAGAGCTTTAACTCTACAAACTCCAAACTCAGCCCAGATTTTCAGACTGATCTGGCCGAGTGTGCTATATAAGCGATCGGGTGTACGATAATCATACAGTGGGAGAAAAATCGGACGAAAAATCCCATAGACAATACATTGTGGCTAAATTTGGCGGTTTGTAGCACAGAGCGAGAATTTCGTAGAAACTTGTGAATCACAACATTTAAAGAGGCTATCAAGATGTGCAAGAACATACCCCACAGTGGGGTATACGTTGTACCCCTGGGGCACAAGAACCCCCCAAATTTGCCCCATAGACATACTATGGGTAGGGACGGCCCATGAAACGGCATTTGAACACACGTTTTTCCTACTATGGTAATTCACATTGGACTTTTGCATTGAACAAAACACTGAAGTATGCTCCTTTTACGCCCTAGGAACCATTTAGGGCACCCTAGCAACTGATCCCATAGACTCCCACTATAAAAGCCCAGATAGATATCTTTGGATCACAGTGTCATGGGGGTAGAGACATGGGTGTAGACTCATTTGACTCGGGGCAGCAAACAGCCAATCATGAATCACCATCTACACTTCCAAGTCACACCCTAGCAACCCCTGTTGAGCAACCTAGCAACCCAAATCCAAACAGGCATATCTTCAAATCTGAATCATTAAGACGTTGGGGTTGGTTTATATCATTCTTACTATAATCTATCTATCTATCTATCTATCTATCTATCTATCTTATCTACTATCTGATCTATCTATCTATCTATCTATCTATCTATCTATCTATCTATCAATCTATCTATCTATCTAAACACATGTTAATCATGTGCAGAAACATGCTAATAACTAGCTATTCATGCTAGCAACATGTAGTAGCATGTGAAATCATGCACTCTAGCAACACATTAGCAACCACCCCGGGTACCCTAGCAACCGCATAGCAACACCTTGGCAACCACCCCGGGTACCCTAGTATACGCATAGCAACACCCTAGCAACAACCAGGGTACTTTAGGAATCGCATAGCAACACCTTAGCAACCACCCCGTGTACCCTAGCAACCGCAACAAGCAACACCCTAGCAACCACCCGGCACCTTAGCAACCGCATAGCAACACCTTAGCAACCACCCTGAGTACCCTAGCAACCGCATAGCAACACCCTAGCAACCACCCCGGGTACCCTATTAACCACATAGCTACACTTTAACAACCACCCTGGGTACCATAGCATCCACATAGTAACACCCTAGCAAACTGCCCCGGGTACCTTAGCAACTTAGCAATCTATCTATCTATCTATCTATCTATCTATCTATCTATCTATCTATCTATCTATCTATCTATCTATCTATCTATCTATCTATCTATCTATCTATCTATCTATCAAACTTTAAGCTTTTAAAACTACTTTAAACTTCAAACTATTTCAGACTGAAAACTGTCAAACTTAAAGCTTTTAAGATTTTCAAACTTAAACGTTTTAAACTTCTTAAACAATTTTAAACTTTTCTAACTTTTTAAAACGTTCTGGTCCGGCTTTCTCAAGCCAACTTAAAGTTTGTTTCGATGAACTTTTTTATCTAGTTAACTTCATGTATTTCCTTCACATCCTTTGATTCCATGTCTGTGAGCATATTAGTGAGTATAAATAGCTCATCTGATGAGAACATTTTACTGACATAGCATAATGTACTGTATGTGTGTTCTTTGTAATTATTTGTGAAATGTGAAATGTACTAGCATTTTTTTGTGTGAAATAATTTATTTTTTAATGTTCTATTTTGTTGGGAAAACTACTAAATAAAACATTTAATTTAAAAAGTATCAGCCTTTATTTGTAAAGTAGTATAATGTACGTACACTTTTCTCTGTTCACCAGAATATAGTCTACATCTTATTAAGTTGCCCAAGGACAGTAAAGTCCTGAAAAATCCCCTAAAAAAGCAAATTTTGGCAGTCTTCCTTATCTGAAACACTCAGTTCAGGTCTTGGAGCCTCTTAATGAGCTGCCGATATAAATCAGGTGTGTTAAATATGAGAGATATCCAAAATGGGTAGTGTTAGGGTACTCCAGGACCAGATTGAAAACTGCTGCCCTAGGAAGACCGCAGGGTAAGATTTAATTACTGTTAGAGGCATAGCCACTGGGAGCACAATCATTTGGACAGCCTCAAAGTCAAATATCTGATGTAATAAACTTCTGGTTTATTTGAACTTTTGGTTTCGTCATAGTTAGAGCTTTATGCTACAACTTTCCATGAAATTCCAAACCATATAACAACGATTGCTTTTGTTTTCGACTGTCGTCGTGGTTTAGTGAACCCTAAATGTGACTATGAAAATCCCACTGCCAAGGCAATACAATTCTTTATTACCAAGTCAAGATTTCAAGCTATTTTGTCTGCAGTAGTACTTTGCCTTCAGGCTCACATTGTGTCTGTGTTGCTCTTTTCTTCTAATTTTCCTTTATTCCACCATTATTCTGTCCAATTTATAATATCAAGTCACATACATGGCATTTTAACAGCTAAAAATGTCAAGGAATCACCAGCTGACTTAATGATAAATAAGGTCGGGACTGAACAGTACTGAACAAATTGAAAAATAAATAAAAGATTCTGATTTTAGTTTAACACAACTCGAGAAAATAAGTGTTTGTGTAATCAGATGTTTTCCGGGTAAACTTTTTATCCAATTTGACTGTTCATAACAACAACGTTTGGGGGCCTGAAAACACAAACCTTTGATAACACGTTTCAAAGTTTTTGATTTTACAGTAATTCTATCTATCATAGTTGTTTTCCTTAAATGAAAGTATTTCCTTTTTCTCTTTCTCTCACACTCTTACCATGCATACATTGTTTTATCAGTCTCTCTGATTATTCATACTACGCTATAGGTCTATGCATGAGATCAAGGTCAACTAAAAACATAGAATTTCGGTAACTATTAGCAAATAGAGAATATTTTTAGCTGTGGGTCACTCTAACATCAACATAATCTAACTTAATGCTTTACTGTAGAAGACAAAAAAAGACACTGATAAAACATCTCAACATGAATGACTGCTGTGACTCCAGGCATCTCAACACTTCACAATAAAGCCCTGTCGTAATTAACAATTACAGATATATCATCTCTAAGAACAAAACCACTGTGACAATGAAGTCACAGTTCATAGCTGATAATTAACAAAACAACTGATGGTAAACGAAAATAACGTCCAATACAAAATATTCAGATGCAGATGAATCTTTGATAGTTTCCCCCTGTATATTTACTACCCAAAAATTAAAGCTCAAAACATGCTGCACATCAACATTTGTTTGGGTAATAAATTACTATTTAATAAGTAGACTTCTGAAGTATGGACAGGACTTAGGGCTCTAATTTTATGTTAGCATTACATATTCATACACCGAACAAATGGGCTTATGCCATTTAGTTTTTTTTAATGCAGTGAGGCAACTGAAAGCAATAAGAGCAATATGATACACCATTAAAATTATCCCTTTAATAAGTTCAAAGTATGAATGTGAATACTGTACTTGATGTAACTTCAACACTGACAAAGCAGAACCTCCTCTCAAAACATAATTGATCTTCTCCCTTATCAACTTATCATCTAATCTTAGATTTGCAGGCACTGACGTTTGGGGGAACGTGAAAAACCACACAGAAATCATATTTAGTGTTTAGTTGAAAGAAAATAAATGTGAATGCAGCCTTGTGTCTACAAAAATTTGACAAATTTTTTTTTTTTTCCAACATTTAACATTGTCTAATGGAAAAAAAGTGTAAACATTTGTTATGTCTCTATAGTCCGGACATGGTTATGATTTATACTATTTATGTTGAATGTTTTACACATGCATTTTAAAACGTTTTACCAGAAATATGTTTATATAAAATAGTAGTATTAGCCTCAGACAGGAAGCCCACGGACTGATGCATGTTGCCCACAAAATGAAAAAAAGGGGTCAGATATTATGTATTATAAGTATGTATTATATATTAAAATACTATTAAAAATGTAAGTACAGCTAGTATTGTGTTTATTCCTCTATTTCAAAATATCCACAGCATTTCATAAAATATGTGATGTATTAAATACATAACAGAGAGCATTAGTGCTAATTCTGCATGTTCCACTGACTCAGACCGGAAGATGGGACAAAAACAGAGTAAAACCAACACAATGCTTTTTGTGACCTTACCTGGACCAGTTCCACATAGGAGTTTCACTGCAGAGCCTAAAACACCATTACAGCCCCAGAAAGTGGGATATGATTCAATTATACAGCATAATGAAATAGGACTAATGAAGCCCCCTCACACTAACTAACAGGAATGGGAGGCGAAGAGAAAAGAGAGCGATTAGGATTTTTGTTATTATGGCCTCTAATGGATGAGCTTTTACAAAGCCTATACAATTATTATTAGCTTGATTAGATGAAGATCTTGATTCTGCTCTTTTCTACTTGATGCATAATAACAAGGATTGCAGTCATCTCAATTCACCATATCTCATTTAGCATTGGCTTAGTGATTATGATTTACAGATTAGTCTGAAATATTGTGAAAATTATGACATTTTAGGTTTAACAGGTGTCACCTAGACAACAGACCTCTTTATATCTTGATATAAATCTTATATCTATATCTTGATATAACAGATATATACAGTTCTCGTATTTAACATGTGCATGTTATTTTTGTTTCCCTCAAGCTGGATTTATATGAAAAAAATAAAACTGAACTATTGTTACTGTTTAAAATAGTTAATTTTTTCCATTTTGATATATTTTAACATTGTATTTATTCCTGTGATTGCAAAGCTGAATTTTCAGCAGTCATTACTCCAGTCTTCAGTGTCATATGATGCCTCAGAAATAATTGTAATATGCTTATTTAATGCTCAAAAATTTTTTATCAATGTTGAGAATTAATATTTATTTGGAAACATTCAGGACTCTTTAATGAATACAAGGTGTAATGTGTTTATTTGAAATAGAAATCTTGGTAACTCTTTAGTAAAGGGACCGATTCTCACTATTAACTAGTTGCTTATTTGCATGCCTATTTTTAATATATTGGCTGTTTATTAGTACTTATAAAGCACAAATTCTGCATGATTATATTCTGCATCCCTAATCCTACCCAGTACCTAAACTGAACAACTGCTTTATGTATTAGCTAATAATAAATAGCAAATGAGGAGTTTATTGAGGCACACGTCAGAGTTAATGGTTTGTTAATAGCAAGAATTGGACCTTAAATATTTTAACAGAAATTGGACAGAAATATTTTGTAACATGTCTTTACTGTCATTTTTTATAAATGTAATGCATCTAATAGATAAGTTGGTAAATTTAAGGTAAAATCATAGGCTTTGCTTATCCCATACAAGTGTGCCACAATAAATTCAGATTTCTAAATCACATGAGGTCTCCAGATAATACCAATCCCGTGTGAATAGGGTTTATGACAGAATAAAACTTTGCCACTAAAATAGGACATTTAACCTGAAAGATCATTAGTGTATAACAAAGACCATGGTTATACATGACTAAACTACTAAACATCGACTATATCTCCTTATTAATACAAATTGCAGAACATTTATTGTTGCATGTGGCGAAAGGCTTGACTATGAATAAGCATGAACCATTATTGTCACAATTTCCTGCTTGACTACATAAAATACATCTAAAGTCATCTGTGATTACTCAGTGGAATAGCATCCAATGCATCTGTCAGTTGTAGCCAATAGAAAATAAAATAAAAATGGTTGGTTGCGATAATTGTACATTTATCAAATCCAAATCACCGCCGACAATTTAACAGTGGAAACAGTTAATGATGTGCAAGTTGTTCCTGACCTCCTTGTAAACCTCACACCATTCATCAAACACTAAATTATGCCATTATTACAAAAGCTGGATTCTAGAAATGTCAGCAGTGCATCCGCTCATGTCTCAGGTGGAAACATGATTCATATTCCATTAAGCCTATACATAAAAGAGTACCTATTCTGCCTGAAATAAATGGTCTTGACCTTCATGAAAATGAGATTTTAAATGCAAATTAGCTGGAGAGAGTGTGAAAGAAGAGCTCATCAATAGCTTTGGCATGAATACCGATGATAAATGCGGCTGTTTCATAATCAATAGCTCTCCGCAGATGTAGGATGCAAATTCATAAGTAAATATATGTAGATGTCATCCAGCACGACCCACAGAGCTTGTAAATGTACAAAGTAAGTTAATGGCAAAGTGTTTGAATGCATTTGACAGAGCTTTTACAGTTTAGTCTTGGAAGTGACTTTGCAGGCATTGAGAGTTGTTCGCTTTAGTCTGGCTCAAAACGATTGTACATGTAAGCTTATCATACTCCATGCACATGGCAGCTGCGTGCCGACTGCTCCTCTATTGGTCCTGGATGATAGAGCCAGAAACTCCTCCAGGTTCCAGGATCCATCACTACTTTGGACCGACAATCCCGTAAGCTCAGCACGACGCCAAAGCGGCTTATTTTCTGTGGTGTGATAACTGAATGGGAGACGATCCAGTCCATCATTAGATGCAGTCAGCAGCTTAATAAAAACAAAGTATAGGTCTGTGTCCGTCCACCGGCTCCAAAAACCTCTGGAATTACAGTTTAAATCTTTGCTCATGCAACCACTGACCTTCTTGAGCCAATCAGCTGAGCTCATAACATAATGTTGATTCCTCTGATTCAGTAAACATGATTACTAAAACTAACAGAACTAACCACTTCACTCAAATATAAATTATACAAATAGTATTAATATCAATATTAATACGAATTTAAAAGCAAATTAAGTAAGTAGACTTTTCTGTCTACATGGCTTCACTAGGTTCTGTCATTCATAAACATGACTTTTCATATCACTGCTATGCTGATGACACTCAACTCTACCTCTCATTCCATCCTGATGATCTGACGATAGCTGCTCGCATCTCAGCATGTCTAGCGGACATTTCTAGCTGGATGAAGGACCATCACCTTCAACTAAACCTAGCTAAGACAGAACTGCTTGTTGTTTCAGCAATCCCATCATTTCATCACAATTTCACTTTCCAATTAGGCTCATCAACCATAGCGCCTTCAAAAACAGCCAGAAACCTTGGAGTTGTGATTGATGATAAGCTGAATTTCACAGACCACATTACTAAAACTGCCCGGTCCTGTAGATTTGCATTATATAATATTAAGAAGATCAGGCCCTTTCTCTCGGAACATGCAACACAACTCCTTGTTCAGGCTCTTGTTCTGTCCAGACTTGACTATTGCAATGCTCTCTTGGCAGGTCTTCCAGCCAGTTCCATCAAACAATTACTACAATTAATCCAAAACGCTGCTGCAAGATTAATCTTTAATGAGCCGAAAAGAACGCACGTCACACCTCTGTTCATCAATTTGCACTGGCTACCAATAGCTGCTCGCATTAAATTCAAGGCATTAATGTTTGCCTACAGAACCACCTCTGGCTCTGCACCCCTTTACCTAAATTCATTACTTCAGACTTATGTGCCCTCTAGAAGCTTGCGTTCTGCAAGTGAACGACGCATTACTGTACCATCCCAAAGAGGCACAAAATCACTTTCACTGACTTTTTCATTTACTGTTCCCATCTGGTGGAATGACCTCCCTAACTCAATCCGAGCAGCTGAATCCTTACCCATCTTCAAGAACGGCTAAAAACACATCTCTTCCATCTTTATTTGACCTCTAACTCTAGCACTCTCTATTCTAATTAATTTTATCTAATCTGTCTTCTTTTTATTAAAAAAAAAAACAACAAACATTTGACCCTCTATCAATTGCATATTTTTCTATAACTGCTAGCTTTTCTTGTAAACTAACACTAAGTTAATGTTTCTATATTTACATACTAGTTTTCAAAAAAAAAAAAAATCCTTCCTACGTGTACTGCGTTAGGCTAACCAGGACTTGTAATAGCACGTGCATGTTGTTGCTCTTTTGTTGGTTTTGATTGCTTCTATAATGTCCTCATTTGTAAGTCGCTTTGGATAAAAGCGTCTGCTAAATGACTAAATAAATAAATAAAATAAATAAATAGTTAGATTCTTTGTGTGGAACAAAATATATTTTAAAGTTTCATAACAAAATTTGACCTTACACTCTTTAAAATATAGGCTCTTTTTGATGGTTGATGGATTTGTTTATTACTATGTATAGATTACATAATGTATAGATTGTGTACATACGGTGTATAATGTGTAGCTGATAACTAAGTATGTCTATATAGTATACTATGTGTACTGAGTATATGTATGTGTATTTTGCACACTGTCCTCTGTACAGTCTGTAAATATGTACTGTCCATATGTAAACTGTTGTTTTTTGTTTTTTTTTGTCTTGCACTGTCTGGAGCACGCTCATAAAGAATTTCACTCACCAAGGCACTTGTGCTGTGGTGATGTGACAATAAAAGTGATTTGATTTGATTTGATTTGATTGATGGTTCCATGAAGAAGCTTTAACATCCATGGAAACTTTCCATTTCACAAAAGGCTCATTATAGTGGAAAATGTTCATCAGATTTTAAAAAAAATCTTCAAATAAATGGTTATTTTAAGAACTAACTGTTCACTGAATGGTTCTTCTACGGAATCACTGTGAAACCCCCATTTTGAAATCTATATGTTTAAGAGTGTAACAGAGTTATTGGTGTTCCACAGAAGAAAGTAAGTCAGGAAGAAAGCATCCAGTTTACCTCACTTGTACCATGCTGTTAAAAAACTGCAGTTACTTTTTTTATAAGGGCCAATGTCAACTTTCAAGAAATGACAGACAGAGACTATACTTTTGAGAAATGCTTTATGCAATTTGACTGCCTACTGCTGACAATGAATTGTTCAGATCGCTCAAAGTGTGCTGTTGTTTACTCGCCATTGTTTTTGCACTTTGACAAATAAATTACAAGGATTCACATTTTTCTTGCAGACTTGGTCCTGATGACTGAATACTAATATGAATCTTAAGTTTGCTGAACATACCTTAAATGCATTGTTAACACTTTATAATATTCAAAATGTGTCTGAAGAGTGATGCTCAGTATCCATACAAACTATATTCCCTTTAGTTTATTGCCTATTTAAACACATTCAAAGTGTATTTTTTTTCCTTTTGTTTCTTTCTCGGGTAAACGCATTTGATCACATAATTCCTTAATATAATTTATTTATCATCAGATAAATATCATTTTACAGGTTTCTATTATCACAGGAAATATCTAATATAGGCCCTTGAAGAAAAGTAATAAATATTTTTCTAATTTCTATGAAAATTCAGCAGATTAGCTATCCTTTTAATGGAACATTTCAGTTCATGTTCAGTCTCCTGTGTAAATTTAGTCACTGAAGTTAGATTAAATAATTGCAAATGTGATATGAAAGAGTGGCTTTATTTGAAAGCACAAAATCTGTGCTTTCTCTAATTGTCACATTCGTTTGATCATCTTTCTTAGATTTATACTTCACTGACTGCGAAACGAATGCCAATTTCAACCTTTTAAAGAGATTATAAACAGGGTTCTGCATTTAAACACAACAGAAAACACTGCTTAAATATAAACACAGCATATAAAATGTATATATTTATTAATACTTATTTAATAAATCATTAAATATCAACATACTAGAATTTTATAAATGCTGTTTTTTTCCCTTTTTTTCCTCTGTTATTTCTACATTGCTATTTTTAGAGTATCATTGTAAAGTTCATTGCTGAAAGTTGAACAAGACCTGTTAGTGGCATCCCACTAAATATAAAGTCAAGCTTGTAACTCAAGTATTGCCTCATGCAAGTCATCTGGCACCACCCTCAGATCGACTCGCTCATGCTGTCAGCTTCACAATGCAGTCCATCCTTTTAAAGGAGTGCTGATGAAACACACTTATACATCACATGATGAATGCTGGCAAACCTCAACAGAACACTGCAGCTACTAAAAATATTTCTAGTCTGAAATGTTGCTCAGTAGAGTTAATACCAGCAAAACAGTACATAACAGTATTTATTTTTTGAAGTACCATGCAATAAAACGTATTTATTTTATTTTTCATAAAGCTTTATTAGATTAATATGATGAACCACTCTGAATCATTCAAAGCATAAAACACAACTACTAGCCCATTTTTTTAAATGAAAAATAATGTGCTTCAATCTGCCGACTCCATTATGGTGCATAACAATGCACAGAGCTACAAATTATGGCCGAAAAACATTGGCCCATTAAATCAGCTTATTGAAATATGCAAACGGACCTTGATGCATGCAAAGTTTCCCTCAGTTCAGAATAAACATAAACATACACATATTTGAAGAACAGAAATTAGAAGTGTTTATTGGTTTGAGTTAGATTTAAAGTAAAGTGCCAAAAGTTTGTTAGCATTTTTTATTAGAAAGTTTTATTAGCAATTTTTGTTAATAAAAGTTTCATTTATTCGTTTAATATAAGCTAATTTGTCTTTATTGTTGCTGTTTTCATAAAGAAAATAAACAAATAAAACAATGAACCACAACGCATTTGTTTTAAAAGAAAGAAATGACCTTATACGACGAAAGTAAGCTATATCTGTCTTATTCATTTTGTTAATAAAAGTTCGATGTTTACTATAGGCCTATGCAAATTTGCCATTGTACTATTTTATGGATGATGTGTTTTAATTAATAGGCTAATAAATAATGAACCCCAAACTGCGATCGTTTTAAAGAAAGGGGAAATCCAAAGACCGTTTATTTATTTGTGTTACAATGCGGGTAAAACATATTTCTCTTATTCATATAGTTAATAAAAGTTCAATATAGGCCTAAGTGAATTCGTCATTGTAGGCTATAGCCTTTATTATTATTATTAATAACAAAAATGAGCCAAACTAAGCATTCGTTTGAAGTAAGGGGAAGTCCAAAAACCTTTTATTTATTTGTTACAATGCGGTTATGTCTTATGCAGTCAGTTAATAACAGTTTTATGTTTAATATAAGCTACTTTGTCATTGTATTGCTGATGTGTGTGGGATTTTTTTATTTTTTTTCATTAAGAGTAGTCTAATACAGAATCAACCTTAAGCATTCATTTTGTTCCAAGAATAGGAAAGATGTAACGTTAAAGATCAAAATAAGTTCTGCAGATGCGAGAATGTGAGACAGGTTGCTGCTAGCTGAGATAAATAGCCAGCTCTCGATCTTTCTCTGCTGTATCTTTGCAATGGCTGTACAAATGGTCATTAATTCTTGATTTGGGTATGGCACAGACATGTTACAGGTAATAATATGATCAAAAAGTCATGGCAACAAATTACTTCCTAAGTCAGTTTAAGTTGAAACATCTTTCACAATCAATTTGATTCAACTTAATTAATGTTCTACTTTTGCTTATTGTCATTGTAGGCTTAGGCTTCTTTTTTCTATACATTTTAATGAATATGCAAATTAATACAATTAGTTTTATTTATTTTCTGTTACAAAATTTGCATTTATTTATATTTTTTTTTAACACCAAACCCAGCCCCCCCATTTCTTTCTGGGGCTACACGCCAGGACGCTCAGCACCCCTAATTCCCGCGGTAATGGTCCTACGCCTTCCACAGATGATATAAATACATACGTATAATAAATACATACATTTAAAATACTTAACTTAGTGATTGATATCGGGATAAATTTCAACCAGCATAAAAACATGGATTAAAAACAGTTCTTCAAAACATCTCTGAAGAAATCACACAGATTTAGAATGAAATATGGATGAATAAATAATGACATAATTTGTAACCTTTTAATACAAAGAGTTCAAGTGACCGTAGTTGAAACACTTCAAGAAGCTCTATCTAAATATCATCATTAGGGTTTATTTAGCTGCATTTTGATTTGACATATAGGCAATGAACAACATGCCTAGCCTCCAGCTTTTCTGCCAAAGCAAGAATAAACTCTTGAAGTCAATCGTTTTTGAAGCTGTGAATGAAGAAGTTTGCAGAGCACTGCGAGACGCTCACTTGTGATAATTATTAGATTCATGGGAAAAAGGTGAATGGCTTTTAAGAGGCCTCCTGCTTGTCCTGAAATCGCACCCCACTCTAGATTCTGTCCAAGCAATTACACCAGTCACTCAAACCAACTGTGCAGACATTGACAACCCATAATTATTTGAGCAGACTATGCTTTGAACAGACTCATTCGTTTTGCCATCGACAGCCCATTTCGGCAACTGACATGACTTAATATGGACTAACTACTGATTAATGGGTCGGGTAAAGAATGTGAAAGTCGCCGTTAAGTCAGATCGCGCTTTGACGAACACATTTTCTCATCATCATCTCCATCATGGCTGGATGACCCTTACTCATTGCCTCTAACCATCCGTTTTTAACCTTAGTCCAGCTCATAAAATTGTAAAATGGCTTTCCAGGGTGTCTGTAATGCTTCACTTGAAGCAGATTAAACAGCTCCAGGAGCCTTTATGGAAATTGCAACTTCACAGTTTCATATTTGAGAACACATGAAGTAGGATTATAAATATAAGACTTAGAAGGAATACTTCACCCAAAAAAGTACAATTCTGTCATCTTTTAATTTCCCTAATGTTGTTTCAAACCTGCATGATACACTTTATTCTGTGGAACAAGAGAAGAACAATGTCTTGGTGTTTTTGGCCATAAAATAAAGCCAGTGGGGTCTAATGTTGTTTTTTGACTTTCATTATATTTTATTCTGTGTTCCACAGAACAAAGTCAAACAATAAAGATAGACAAAAAATAAATAAATAAAATAAAATAGCAGTTAAGGTTTAAAAATTCATAACTTCAATTTTAACTGTAAAACAGCTCTACAGAAGATAATAGGCTCATTATTCAGCACAATTTAAATAATAAATGGACAGACATCCTGCATCATTGACCTTTGCACAGGTCGGACTGGTCGTGTTTGACGTTCTGCCATCTCTAGCGTGTGATCAATGGTCAATATTTCATGGACGTGTCAGGTGGTTGGTTGTATTGATATGTAGGCAGGAGTTTGAACCTGCCCTGAGGCTAGAAGCTGGACTAGGCAAAGCACAGTAAACAGGTTGACTACAGAGCAGCTAGAAAGCAAGCGCTGAGCCATCCAAAGTACAGTATTCACAAAGTCTGTTTTATTTACTCATATATGTTTTGAGTCCACTGTGTGCATCAGTACAGATATATACATATTCAGTTGCTGCAAGGTAGGGAAACCAACCATTCCTAACCAAAGGTGAATTATTTATCAATAGCTGTGGGAAGAAAAATGAAAAAAAAAGACAAATCAAAGAAAAGACAAAGGAAAGTAAAACTAATATCACATTGCATAGCTCATGTTAATTCATATTTTTTTTATTAAATTCTATTATAATATCTGTTTCATTTTATGTTTGTAATACTGGCAAAGAGCATAACGGCAGTGCTTCCTGGAGATACATTTGGACGGCTGCTAATCTATACAGTGTGCAGTTGCCCCTGACAAGAAATAATTGATATTGAAATGAAAAGAAAGAAAAAAGACCCAGTGGGCTAATTCAGGTTAAATGTGGCTTGGCTAGCTGCTGTGAGATGAATGTGAATATTTTATTTTTGTCATTATTATTACTTTTGAACCCTTTCTTTCGTTGCCATCAATTCTCTTTCCACTTTAATTATTTATTTTTAATTTGTAAAGTATTGATAGATGGTTTCCTCTTGCCAATAGGATCTGTATTTTATATGTAGTGTTTTTTTCCTATGCATGTATAGTGTATATTCACACAAGAAAGAGCATACAATTAGATACATTATACAATTGAAAGAGAGAGATATTTGATACATAATTTGTTTTGGTTAGTCTGAAAGCATGATTTTTTTTTAATTGCTTGAAGGTGACGTGTATTTTTTTAAGTATCTAAATGGTTTTTGTATATGCCTCTCGGCCTCATTGCAGCTATATCTGAAAAGCTACCAATAAAAAAAGAGTTAAAAATGTTCATGCTTCAGTAATTTAAACACATTAAAACGCTTGATATTTGCACCAGCATTGTAAACAGCGTTTATAATAATACTTACATAGCAAACTGCTTGTGTCAGCTCCACAATTGCACATTTGAAACAGTTATTTTTGGTCTATGATAAATTGTTTTAATTTTTTAGCAAATTACTAATTTCTGGCTTGTGAAATCACAACAAAGTCAGGATACACCTCTCTATTTGGGCTACATAAATAATGTGTGAACACAGTTTACCAGGTAAATGACATGAAATGATTATCCAAACCAATCTCATGAGAAATGGCTAGTATGTTCTGTATGAATGAGATTTATATGGACATTTTAGAGTTTTTTTTTTTACATTTTTACATACATACAGTATCTCACAGAAGTGAGTACACCCCTCACATTTTTGTAAATATTTTATTATAACTTTTCATGTGACAACACTGAAGAAATGACACTTTGCTACAATGTAAAGTAGTGAGTGTACAGCTTGTATAACAGTGTAAATTTGCTGTCCCCTCAAAATAACCCAACACACAGCCATTATTATCTAAACCGCTGGCCACACAAGGGAGTACACCCCTAAGTGAAAATGTCCAAATTGGGCCCAATTAGACATTAGGGTCAAAGTACCGCGAGAGCCATTAAAAAGCACATGGTACCATCAGCTCTCTAAACGCTCTCGCGGTACTTTGATGTCATCCACCGCTCGGTTTGTGCGCTTCAAGTCGAACACACCTATTTTCTCTCCCCGGTGTCATGTGACTCGTTAGTGTTACTAAGGGCTCAGGTGTGAATGGGGAGCAGGTGTGTTAAACTTGGTGTTATCGCTCTCACTCTCTCATACTGGTCACTGGAAGTTCAACATGGCACCTGATGGCAAAGAACTCTCTGAGGATCTGAAAAAATAATTGTTGCTCTACATAAAGATGGCGTAGGCTATAAGAAGATTGCAGAGACCCTGAAACTGAGCTGCAGCATGGTGGCCAAGACCATACAGCAATTTAACAGGACAGGTTCCACTCAGAACAGGCCTCACCATGGTCGACCAAAGAAGTTGAGTGCACGTGCTCTAGGGATGGGTACCGAGAACCGGTAATTTTTTGGACCGGTACGTAATTGTGTCAATACCGGACTATCAGTAAGCTTCAGGACAAACTATACTGTTACCGATACTTGTGTTGTTTTATCTCCGTATACTTCAATGTTAATGACGAATTAGAAGCAGCTGCTTGAAGTTTTCCTTCACTGAATGATGTGGATGTTGTTTTTCGCGACGTGCGTGTGATATCCGTGCACATATGAGGTGTGTGTGTGTGTGTGTGTGTGTGTGTGTGTGTGTGGTGTGTGTGTGTGTGTGTGTGTGTGTGTGTGTGTGTGTGTGTGTTTGCGTGCAATCAGTGGTGGTGAAACATTCAAAAGTGTGGGCTCACATTACTAAACTGAGCGACTCCAGCATCAGATGCAATATGCAGTAGTGAAATAGTGAAGAAAGGAGGCAACACCAGTAATATGAAACATTTACTATCAAAACAAAACATCAATTATACAGAATATAATCAGCAGTTAAATGTAAGTCAGGTCCGCTCAATGGACAGTGCAATTATATGTAACAAAACACAAGAGAATATACATAAATATAGGTTAAAAAAATAAATAAAGAAGAATTAAAAAATAAAGAAGAATAAAATACTTTAAAATAAAATGTGCAGGACAGTATACTGTAGACTTCATCAATAATAATAATATATGCAGGGATGTGCAAGAAGAATGTGCAAACAGGTGGTACAGGGTATAAACATATAAACATAGCAGCAATACGGATGATGGAGAATAGTGAATATCATACTGCTTATTAGATGGAGTCATGTTGATGTTATGAGACCGAGTTTGAGTTTAAGTTTAGGAGCCTGATGGCCTGGGGGAAGAAGCTCCTCCTGAGTCTCTCAGTTTTGCCATCATGCTCCTGAAGCGCTTGCCAGATGGCAGTAAAATGAAAAGCCGGTTACCAGGGTGATTTGAATCTTTGATGATTTTAGCAGCTCTGCTTTTTCAGCGTTTGGGGTAGCTGTGTGCTCTTTTCCTGAATGCATAATTTACATTTCACAGGTATATTCTCCATCTGCAAATGTTAGAAAGTCATGGAAATATGTCCATTTTGCTGTCAAAAGTAGTGAATGAGCTTTTGCTTTGAGATTCTCCACTAATCATACTTAAACATACTTACAGACTTAGTTTAGAACAAGCGCCGCCGCGCTCATGCGTGCCAAACAGAGAGAGCTCAATGAAATAGGAGCGCAATAAGTCTAAAATATACATTTTAATAAAAATATACATTGCTCAGATCATACGCTGCACACTACATCAAATTGGTCTACATGGCTGTCGTCCCAGAAGGAAGCCTTTTCTAAAGATGATGCACAAGAAAGCCCGCAAACAGTTTGTGAAGACAAGCAGACTAAGGACATGGATTACTGGAACCATGTCATGTGGTCTGATGAGACCAATATAAACGTATTTGGTTCAGATGGTGACAAGCGTGTGTGGTGGCAACCAGGTGAGGTTGTTTGTGTCTTGCCTACAGTCAAGCATGGTGGTGGGAGTGTCATAATGTCAGAGTCTGGGGCTGCATGAGTGCTGCCGGCACTGGGGAGCTACAGTTCATTGAGGGAACCATGAATGCCAACATGTACTGTGATATACTGAAGCAGAGCATGATCCCCTCCCTTCTGAGACTGTGCTACAGGGCAGTATTCCAACATGATAACGACCAATGCCTTGCTAAAGCTGCTGAGGGTAAAGGTGATGGATCTGCCAAGCATGTCTCCAGACCTAAACCCTATTGAGTATCTGTGGGGCATCCTCAAACGGAAGGTGGAGGAGCGCAAGGTCTCTAACATCCACCAGCTCCGGGATGTCATCATGGAGGAGTGGAAGAGGACTCCAGTGGCAACCTGTGAAGCTCTGGTGAACTCCATGCCCAAGAGGGTTAAGGCAGTGCTGGAAAATAATGGTGGACACAAAGAAATATTGACACTTTTGGGCCCAACATTTTCACTTAGGGGTGTACTCACTTTTGTGGCCAACGGTTTAGACATTAATAGTGTGCTGTGTGTTGAGTTATTTTGAGGGGACAGCAAATTTACACTGTTATACAAGCTGTACACTCACTACTTTACATTGTAGCAAAGTGTAATTTCCACAGGAACACTGTACATACATACATAAATAAGCAAGCAAGCATGAAGGTCCACCATTACAACCAAACCATTAGTTGGTCTTAAGCAGAATATATTAAAGCATACAAATTTACATTAGCCACCAGCTTGCCAAAACATAAACAAAAAAAACTGTTACATAATATCATGAGAATACGTTGATTCAGCTCATGAGGAGCAGATGACAATAGTCCTTCTCCATCTTATAAAATCCCCTCTCTGGTTTGGAGAACTTAGCATAAAATATTACTGTAAGAAAAACGATGAGTTTACAGTGAGTGTCTGGAAGACTTGCTTTCTGCCAGAACATATATAACTTGCACCTTGTGCTGATCGATTAGACAACAGTGGTGTAGCTCTGACCTGGTCCAGAGCAGTAACATTCTCAGGCTCATTCATCCAGGCATTTATCACAAGGGTGAAATATTAAATCCCTTCCCTTCATGTGTGTGGCAAGAACAAGAGGAAAGAGGAAGATAAAAAATGCCAAGGAAAAGGCTTCCAGTATTCGATTCGTCACTTTAGCATTGAAGAAGTATTCATCACGTGTCATAAGGGCATTTGTAGTGGCGCGCTTGCTTTGCAACAAGAAACTTCATTGATCTAGAGGAGGCCGCATTCATTCCAGCCCTGTGGAGCTGCAGGATTGTTTGTCGCTGGCTGGGCCCTGATCCTGGTGGGTGGGAAGTGCCCTCAGTCTACACTAACGGGACAAGCAAAGCTAGGGGAGAACGTTTCACAGCCCTCCACAGGCTTAAATGAGAAGCTGCCTGAGACATTTGGTTTCTCTATTATGTTTGCACAAAAACCAAACCCATTTGTTTGGAACAGTTGCACTTGAATTTTACAGCTATTACGATCAAGTGTTTGGACATAGGATGCTAATACAAAAAGAACAGAATTCCTTAACTTATGCAAACTAGGAATGTGCCCAAAGCTGAATACCTATTAAAAAAGAATAAATTCTACCAAAAAGTAAAATCAAATCAAATAAAATCACTCATAATCCAACAAGTACAAGGATAAAAATATGTTTAATGAAAATTCAAAATGAATTACAATACAGTGGTGAGTCTGTGAAGCCTTTATGACTAAAATATGAACTTCATTATGACAATGTGCATTGTGTGATTTCAAGTTCATAATTTTATTACTGTCATTTTAGGTTCAGAAAGGTTGTAAGAAGATTAAAAAATATTTATTTGCTATACATCTTGTATTTTTTTAAATTGTATGTTTACATTGTACGCTTTTATGGGTGTAATTGGTTATATGTGTGCATGGATATGGTTAGTGTATTGGCACTTTGCTGCAATCTTAGTTTCCCTAACGGGAAAATAAAGTTGAGTCTGAGTCTGTGTCTGATCCTACAATTCAAAGATTTGGCATTAAGTAGCACAGATGTATCATTAAATGTTAATAATGAAAATAAATGTTTCTTTAGCAGCTTTGTCGTCACATTTTAAAATATATTAAAATAGAAAGCAGTTATTTTAAATTGTAATAATATTTCCCATGTTACTGTTTCAACTGTATGTTTGATCCAAATAAACGCATCCTTGGTGTATATAAAAAATAAATCTTTCTGACCCCTAACTATTAAACATTAAGGAAACTATAAATGGAACTGAGTTCTAGAATTGATTTTTCATTTAGTTATAATACACTTCCGGCCCTGACTATATCCATTTCTATCTGAGATAGTGTAATTGTATCATTGCAGCAGATCCACATACAAATAATGGTTTCACTATACATTACTAATGGAAATGTTCATGAGAAGAGGTGAAGCAAATTATAGATAATTATATTACAATTAAAATAACCATTTTCTGAAAGTAAAGGATATTAAGTTTGTATTGTAACATATTTAGTAACTTCCATCAAAAATAGGACAAGTATTTCAAGCTGCATATATGTGTTGCATAGGCAGAGATTTATGGTTAGATATTATACTTTTTATGCTGTGAGATCAATCCTCTGTTGTGGGGACTGTTGAGCTATTTTAAACCTGCAAGTGCTTTAGCCTGACAGACAGAACACAGCCCGGCATCCTCATTAAAATTCTACACCTCAAGGTGTCTTAATCTACTGATAAGGAAAGCTCATAATCCATTGAAGGAGATTGTAGGGCTAAAAGTCCCATTTACTGTTGAGGAACCATCTCCTTTACTGTTTGCCGTTTTCTTCCTTTTTTCACTTTTAAAGTTTGACTTTCCAAACTTATTATTGTGGAATAATAAGTGGAATTACACCCAGGATTTTCAACAGGGTGTCCAAAAAAGTACAGCACATGAATCAGTTAAAAAAAAACTGTTAAATTAACAATTATAATAAATATGGGTTTTCTGAAAGTCTGGGTGAGGGCTCAGAATAGTTTTACATCTATAGCTTTGCATACATTTGTATTAATGTTTTGGCATCTGACAATCCTACAAATCCACAGCAAGATACAAAACACCTCTTTCCCATAATACTTTTCATCACTATTGGAAGCAAAACTGTGCTGTGAAATCAGGTGTAACCAAGGACCCATGAGTCAGCACTATCCTGACATCTGATTCAGATGATTCATTAACAGGGGTTGTATGAGTTAGTCATATTCATTTTTGGATACCCCTACACTTGCATTATACAAAGAGAGATTACTTTTTTTTCTAAAACTAAAGTTTGTGTTCATCTGATAAACGAAAGTCATAGGAGGGCATGAGGGTAGAAATGACAGAGTTTCCTTTTAACCCCTTTTCCCTTTCCCTGTATTGTGTGTGTGTGTGTGTGTGTGTGTGTGTGTGTGTGTGTGTGTGTGTGTGTGTGTGTGTGTGTGTGTGTGTTTGACCTGTGCAGTTTATTTTTCTCCCTTTAACAAAACTTCTGTTTATTTTTCCCTTTAACAAAACTTCTGAAAAAAAAAATACTCCTGAAAAAAAAATACTCCTGCTTTTAAAGTTGTAACAATTTTAAAGAAAAAGGGAGCTTCATGGAGGTTTTGTCCACCGAGGTGGCCACCCAGCAGGTTCTGGTAATGGAACAGGAAATAAAAGCTCTGTTAGAGAAAGTGGCCATAGAATATATACCTCACTCCAACAGGGAAACCGGATTTTACAGCCGGTATTTCATAGTTCCAAAGAAGGATGGAGGGATGCGTCCCATTTTAGATCTTCGAGTTCTGAACAAATCCATCATGAAGCTCAAGTTCAAAATGTTAACTTTGAGACAAATCATGTCACAGATCAGATCCGAGGACTGGTTTGTCACGATAGATAGACATATCCATCCTTCCGTGTCACACGAAGTTCCTGAGGTTCGCTTTTGGGGGCAAAGCATACCAGTATCGGGTTCTTTCGTTCGGCCTAGCATTATCACCCCGCACTTTCACGAAATGCGTAGATGCAGCCCTGGTGCCTCTTCGGCTTCAAGGTATTCGCATTATGAACTACATCGACGATTGGATCGCATCAGTTGGCAATTCGGCATCGAGATGTCGTTCTTGCCCACATTAAAAAATTGGGGTTACGGCTAAACGCCAAGAAAAGTGTGCTTTCTCCACTACAGAGGACCACTTTCCTGGGCGTGATGTGGGACTCAACGTCGATGCAGGCGTGCCTGTCACCGGCACGTATAGAGTCCATCCTATCGGCTGTGAAAAGAATAAGGCTAGGCCAGTCACTCACTGTCAGACAGTTTCAGAGACTGTTAGGTCTTATGGCAGCAGCATCCAACATGATACCTGTTGGACTGTTGAACATGAGACCCCTGCAGTGGTGGCTCAGGACCAAAGGGTTTTTCCCGAGGGGCAACCCCTTTCGCATGATCAAGGTCATGCGGCGATGCCTTCGTGCCTTGGTAATGTGGAAGAAACCTTGGTTCCTGTCCCAGGGTCCCATGTTGGGAGCTTTCCAGATTCTTCTCTGGCTCTCAACGGAGGCGGTCGCATTTTTCACTCCCCGTCCTTCCTTATTTTCCCTGCTTGCTCTCCAGTATTGTCTGATCTATTGAGAGACTCTCACTGCACTGCTCTTCAAACTGAGAAATTATGGATACTTTCGCCATCCCACTACTGCCCCGCGGTGGACAGGTAGAGTATGGTTCCCAAATCTGACGGGCCTCCTCTGGAGCAGGACTTCTGTCCGAAGCGGGAAGTCTCGATATTTCCCCCCCGATCCAGAACTATGGAAACTGTGGGCTTAGTATTGTCTCTGAGGGGACCCTGCTCATAAACTCAGACCCGAAGACCATTCTCCACTCCATAGCTCCATCCACGGGAAACTTCCTTGGGGAACCTGCCTGTCCGGACGGAACGTTGCGTCCCCGGCCATATCTCCCTCGTGCCTGTAAGCGACTTTCTCAGACTTTAAGCTAGTGACAGCTTCATTTTGGGCAGGCTTTATAGCTTCCTGGCTCATGACTTCACCCGCTCTGACATCCCAATTACACCTTGGATTGATTTCACATGTGCTTCAAGACTTATCACGCAAAGCGTTCCCAAAGCGTTAGAGCTGACGCAACGTTCGTTCCCCTTCAGGGAACCGAGGTTACAGTCGTAACCGAAAGTTTTACTCAATGAGCCTTGTCTGTGCTTTTTTATTTTGGTTTTTCATTTTTTAGTTTAGTAAATTTAACTTTGCTTTAAAAGCATTATTTTTGTTTTTAGATCGCAATGTTACAATGTAATGTGATTTTAACCCGTTTTGCAGATTATATACTGTATGCCTACATGGTTACATTCATTACTTTATTTATTTGTTTAATCCAAATACAAAATACCGAGATATGTACCGTATACCGCAAATCAGCCCAAAATACAGAGATATGAATTTGTGCTCATATTGCCCAGCCCTACATTGAAGAAATGTGCATTTGGTAATATTTTGCTCGATGCACCCTCTTGTGGCCTCAAGAGAGAAGCCAAAAGCTTCTCTTTTTTCATAACTGAATTTATGCCTTTTAAATTTGAATATAATTCGAATTTGTATAATATTTTAGTAAAAAATGTATAATTTAGTGTTTCAGCCAATTTGACAGCCCTACTGTGAGAGTCGCGCGCCGAATGAATTCCCGCGTCTCGCCAAAAAAATATATTAAAAAAAATGCGTCTCGCCAGAAGGTGATGGCAAGGCACCGAACCCCCAACTGCCCCGCAGCTGACTGCTCCATTGGATGGGTTAAATGCAGAGAACACATTTCCATTGAGACCCTAGCAAGGCACCGAACCCCCAACTTCCCCGGGCGCCGCAATTTTTTTCACTTCCAAGGGTTAAAACATCTCCGCAGAGAACATGGACCACACATCCTCATTATATATTTTTTTTCACTTCAAGGCAAAGACTGTAATCTGCGACAGGACTACACACATTCAGAGGAAATTCAGGGTCTCAAGAAAGCCAGGCAAAGACTTAAAACATCTGCGACATAGAAAGCAGGAAATTGCAGGGTCTCAGTGTGGTATATAACACCACAAACCAGGAAAGCTTTCTATTCAGGGGCCATAGCTGAATACTGGGTCTGCTCTCCCCTCTCTGCACTCTATCAAACGCTAGGTGCTAAAATATAAACACCACAAACCAGGACTAAAGCTTACAGAGAGTCTGTTTACATGAAGCGCTTCAGGGTCTGCTCTCCCCTCTCTGCAGGACATCAAAAACTGAGAGACTGTAAAGCTTCTTCCTCAGGCCATAAACACAAACTCAGTCAAGGACTCAAACCACCCGGTTCCTTTACTGCCATCTTACAAAAATATTCAAAAACTATTCTCATCATCCGGAGTGTACTGAGGAGGAGCAACCCCTCAGTTTGCAACACAAACTCCCTCTCATCCCTCTTGTTCATTACTAATTATTTACAAGACTCTGTTTTGCACATCTTATTATTTTTGACAAAATCTTATTTGTTTTGCACTTTTTATTCTATTGCACATTTTACTCTTTATTTCTTTTTTTTATTTTCTTTTTTTTTTACTTTACTATATATATATATATATATATATATATATGGTCTTGTGTTGTGTACTTTGATTTAATTTTAATTTTTATTCCGGTTCACCCGTTTGCAATGATTTGATTTACATCCCTCTTGTTCATATTACTATTTATTAAGATTATAACGTATAATTTATTATGTGACAAATAAAGAAACATTATTATTTTTGCACATCTTATTTGTCATCCATTCATTTATTTTAGCACATTTTACTCTTTATTTCTTTTTTTTATTTTTCTTTTTTTTTTACTTTACCTATATATATATATATATATATATATATATATGCTCGTCATGCTCTTGTGTTGTGTAAGTTTAATTTTAATTTTTATTCTTTGCAATACAACACAGGACTGAATTGTAAATTGACTATTAGGGTTTATACATAATTTCCGATTATACCTGTATAATTTATTATGTTCAAGACCTTTAATCTTACAACTGCTGCCCGTTTCAAATTATTATTAAACAGAATCATCCATTCATTTATTTTAGCAAACTATGCAAAAGCGGCAGTCCTTACAAATTGTCCGAATTCACTCACTCGTTTTCACTCACTACTTCAAGAATTGTAAATTGACTATTAGGGTTTATACATTTGTGAATGAGGGTATAGGGGCATTTCAGATAAATCCTTTAATCTTACAACTGGCTTCAAATTATTATTAAACAGAAGCAAACTCAAAAGCGGCAGTTTCCGGTGCATTAGGGTTGGAGCAATTCACTCACTCGCACTCACTACTTCAAGTGACACCTGCCCTCCAGATGGACTAATGTAGGGAATAGTGAATGAGGGTATAGGGGCCCTGCCGTAGAATTCCTCATTTTAGCCAAGGTCTGCTCGCGACGTAAATTACAGTGGGCCGTTATGCGCCCTCGATTGGAGCTAAACTGGGGCGGCTGTGCCCTCCAGGACCTCCGCGGTTAAGTGTACGTCATTCCTCATTTTAGAGAAGGGTGCTCAGAGGAGACCGCAAGGGTTTAGATGCGCCCTCGATTTGGGACTTTTGCTGAGGGCCAAATGAGCTCTGTGGTGACTTAGAGGAGATCACTACGTCAGAGGAAGACCGCAAGGGTTTAGAATTGTAATTTAAGTCAGGGCCAAATTTGAAAATGAATTAGATGTCACTTGCAGAGAGATTCAGGAGTTCTTTATGTAAACAAAAAATGAATTAGATGTCAAGTGTTGAATAATGTATGATCATTGCACTTGCAGAGAGAAGCCACCAACACGCTCTTTAATTGGCTGTGATATATAATCACATCGCATGTACATTTAAAAAAAAATTCAGATGTCAATGCTCGCTTTTCCATGGGAATCAAACCCCTGACCTTGGCATTGTTCCTTGACAGGAAGGCCTTACTTTAGTTAGGACATGGTGTATCTCACACTGAGCACTACCCCATGCTAGGGGCGGCCTTGATACATTTTTTAACAGAAGTTGCCGGAACACCGTTCAAGATCACTCTGGCCCAATTTAACCCCTGCCTCCAACCATAGCACAACATATTGACATCTGTTAATGAAGATTTTACAAGCTGCTTCTTTAATTGTACACATGCTAGCGGCAACATGGTTACAGTCTCAACTCTCTGAGCTCACTGCTTTTTTGTTCATGATAATAAGGTGCAATGCTGCATTTCACACCACAATAGAAGACATAACTAACACCCATGGTGAAACTTCAAAGAGACTTTATATTACTCTTCAGCTCATACTTCTCAACAGAAACGCTGCTATGTGCAACTCATTTTATTTAGTAGAACGGCAGCCACATTAAAGGACGGCAGTCACACTGAACTTAATAAAGCATAACCAATTGTTCGCTGACTGAAACTTTTATTTTATTAGAAGTGTATTATGTCAGCCACTATATAATTTGTAACACACAATAGTCCTCGGGTAAGTTTGATTTGTTGTTGCTGCAAGGCTTGTTGATAGTGGTGCCATTAATTCTACAAAGACATGTCATGCCACCACTCCACCCCCAGACAATATTCCTCTATGCACTTTATAACATCTGCAGAGACAGTGACCGTGAGGGCAACTTTATGTAAGTGGATTAATCCAAGATAAAATCTTAATTAAGCCTGACAACAATAAACTGTGATTCTCACAGTAGAATTCCCCTATACCCTGCTGCACACGATCAGCTATCAACTCCTTAATGATCTTTGTTCTGAACTAATGAGAAATTATATAACTATTTTCTATAAGTAAATTTAGAATAATGCCATTTTTAACAGCATCTAAAACAATTTATCAACAAAATCCCCTAGTGGTGTATGCATAACAGTATGTCTGACCTTTCTGAAACACAAATGTTGGCCTAATTAAATAATATGTTGGGTTCAATGTGAAAATACCTCTTTTCCTTGTAAAACATGCAAAAGAAACACATTTTGACTTGCCTGCCAATATGCTGCTGATTATAAAAATGTGCGCTCAAAAAGTTGAAATCGGTACGATTTTGTCAATGTTTTTGAAAGGAGAATCTTATGCTCACCAATATTACATTTATTTAATAAAATACATTAAAAACAGTAATATTATGAAATATTATTATAATTTTTTA
Source organism: Ptychobarbus kaznakovi (assembly GCA_027422405.1). Lineage (NCBI taxonomy): Eukaryota > Metazoa > Chordata > Actinopteri > Cypriniformes > Cyprinidae > Ptychobarbus > Ptychobarbus kaznakovi. Next base: position 27,412 of record JAPDDN010000154.1, read on the forward strand.
CCATTTAATATATTTAAATTATAAATAATTCTAATAATATATTGTAATTTATTACTGTGATGACAAAGCTGAATTTTCAGCATCATCACTCCAGTCTAGAGTGTCTAGAGTGTAATCGTTCAGAAATCATTCTGATATGCTGATTTGGTGCTGAAGAAGCATTATTATTATGAATGATGAAATCAGTTGTTTTGCTTCAAACCTTTGTGGAAAGAACAGCCTTTCTTTCTTTGTCGCTTTAATTAAATATGAGCAGCGCAGGCAAAAATAGACTCGGTGCCGAAACCCTCGCTTCAGAGCTGCTCATGTGACGCTCCCGCTCGATGCTCACACGGTGTGAATGCACTCATTTGTTAACACGCACACCGAAAAAAATATGCGCTGCTCACACATCGCTCAAGCTTGCATTGTGAAACCGGCCTTACAGGCGTATCACGTTCTAAATGTGCATTAAAACATTCATCCTCTTCTCCTATCAGGAGTTTTCAATCCAGAAACACTGTATGAATAAAACATTTGTTTGGATGAGTGATCTATCACTGTATGTTTTTTCACATTTTCCCAGACTTAATGACAATCAAGGCTTTTATCAAACACTTGTTTAAATCTGATGAATATGAAACTGAACCACAGAAACAATCCAATAATTCAAATCTTGTTTTTCATTCTTTGTCTGTTTTATTGGGCTATCATATGTTGAATAAATGTAAGCAACGGTTACTCAGAAGTGATGTCTTCACTATAAATACAATAGAATGTGACCAAAACAAGGGCTCATCACTCAATCAGTTCAGTCTCTCACAGAACAACAGTGATTAATGCACCGATTCTATATATTAGTATATATTATTATTTTTCTTACCGTAAACAATGACTTCAAACAATGAGCATTTCATACAATTTCATTATAGATTTTTGGTCACACGTTAGTTTTAGTTTGGGCACCAGTTCTCACTTTTAACTAAGTATTAACTAAGACTTTTGCCTCAATAAAGTCCTAATTTGCTGCTTATTAATAAGGTAGTTGTTAAGTTTAGGTATTGGGTAAGATTAAGGGATCTAAAACATGGTCATGACGAATAAAGCATTAATATGTGTTATATAAGTATAAACAGCCAATATGCATACTAATAAGCAAGTAGCTAATAGTAAGAATTGGTCTCTAAACTAAAGTGTTAACTGGTTTTTCTAAATAAACCTATCTTCGGGATCTCCTGATTTTCTCACTCTGAGTGCTTATGTCCTAAAAACGCTTGTTTTGCCTTATGGCATGTGTGTCATGGAAATGATAAATTAGCCTTGCAATGCTACTTCTTAACCATTGTGTCCCTTACTATCTTATCTACGCACAGGCTATTTGAGACTTGTAGCTTACGAATGTGCTGAAATTAATCATTTTCTTATCAATGCTCATAAAACACTTTGTCCCAGCTGCGGGCTCGTAGCCAGGAGGGCCTGTTTGCAAATAGCTGCGCTGTGATCATCTTTAGCCTTTGTTCAGAGGTTCAGTGAATACAAGACAGCGTTTTTAGTCTGCACGTCTAATTAATGAAGCACGCAAAAAGATATCTGGGGTATAACTAAAGATTCCACTGTGGAAGTTTGGACCGAAAACATCCATCTGAATCTAGGACATACTCGGAGGATGTGCTTGAGGGTTATTTCACTGATAGATGCAAATGTATCGCTGTGACGAATGTCCACCCACCCTGTTATGTGTATTTACACATTTAAATTGGGTTTGTGCATCTCTCTTATAATTTAACAAAGGCTTCAGAGGAAGCACAGTGCACATCCATCATCAGGGCAGAGGGAGTCTCTCTGAACGGCTCCTGACCTGTCCTTTGGCCTGTGTTTTGAAGCTCTGTAGCTCAACTGCAGCAGAGGGGAAGAACTCAGCCTCTGTTTGATACACAGTTAATCGACTCCCAGGTCTCTAACAATCCCTGGCCTGCACTCGTTCCCACACTCTCAGTCCAGTTCATCTGGACAGCTCCACTCATCCTCTAAGCAGTACGTAAATCATCCTGTCAGCGCAGATATGTTAAGCCAAGCGCGCACTACAAGACTGAAGTCTACCACCCTTTCATGTTTTAAAGGGTGTTTTAAAGGGTTACTTCATGCAAAAAAGCTAAATTGTCCATATTCTGGTATATTTTAAAGACAAAAGAAGATTTTTTGAAGTATTTTGAACATGTGATGGTGAGTAAATTAAAGGAATAGTTCAACCAAAAATCTAAATTTGTTGAAACTCCAAGATATAGATTCGATTGGTTTTTCATTGAAACAGATATAGAGAAATTTAGTATTACAACACTGATGGGTGCCATCAGAATGAGTTTTCAAACACCTGATAACATCACAATAATTCACAAGTAATCCACATAACTCCAGTCCATCAATTAGCATCCTTTGAAGCAAAAAGCTGATTTTTAAAGAAAGAAAACAAATCTACCATTAACATGTTTTTAAATTGAAACCATTTCCCTATCCAGAATATTGCTTTCTCCAGTGAAAAAGCTCACTGGAGAGAAATCTAATACAGTTCTAAGCAAATATGTTGGTGGATTTTGATGTGAGAGACAACAGAGGATGGCCCTTTTCACTGGAGAAAGCATTATGGATTATGGACTTGCTCCACAAGACATTAAATGTTTAACTGGAGTAATGTGGACAACTTGTGGATTGCTGTGGTGTTTTTATCAGCCGTTTAAACTCACATTCTTACAGCACCCATTGGTAAGCAATGCCTAATGCATTAAATGACCCATTTACCAATGACCAAATAGTATACAGTATAAGTACACTACAAATGCATTTACATGCGCTTAATAAGAATACCCTGAATTGTAATTTTAGTATACTAAATTTGTATACTTAAAGTCTGCAACATTGGAACAAATGTTGTGCTAAATGCTCCTAAGTCCAACTAGAGATATGCTAAAGTATATTTGATTCTGCTAAAGTGGAACTACTGCAAGTCTTCTTCAGGTACCCTTTAAATATATTGCATTTAAAGACTGATATTATACACAGATATCATACAATCCTTATTAATAGTGGTATTAAAACCCATTTTAGGCATACTATTAAGAAATGCGCATTGTGCAATAAATAATTTACTTTGTGTAAAACCCACCCCTCCACAACATTTTTTTTCTTCTTTTTCAATAACCTGTAACACTCAGAAATATTGTAAAACAGAAGGAAATAATTGTCACTCCCTCGACTTCAATGCAACATTAAAGTTTTCTTAATATTTTTTTTTTTTTACAAATTAGGTTTGAGATATTACAGTGATATTGCTGTTCAGCCAATAAGAAATAGTGTTACATTTTATTTTTCAAATAACACTGAAAAAATGCTAACACTTCCACACACACACACACACACACACACACACACACACACACACACACACACACACACACACACACACACACACACACACACACACACACACACACACACACACACACACACACACACACAAATCCATACTTTACTCTAATACCTTAAAAACTGTATTTTCAGGATTTCCATGTCAACACTGCAACTTTACAATCCATTCACTAACTGCCTGATACATATTGTACACATAATCAAAAAGTAATTTTCAATTTGTTTAACTTGATGTGCCCCAGTAATGTATACTTATTGGCTGGTTTGGTGAAACTTCTGTAGATCCATACAATGCATGTACATGGTGACTTCTTTTCAATTCAATTCTGAAATAGAGCAACATGTACTATGCATACCCTCTTTGTCGTGGTGAAAATGTCAGGCTACAGTCAGGCTTTGTGAAATTAAGTCCTTCACATCTATATTCTATTATAAAAAATACTGACACCTTGCAGTCTTGCAAAAGTTTACAGTTACATTTTCTAAGAATTACACCAATCCCCTTTAAAAGTTCAATCCCTTTTAAACCAAAGAATAAAAGCAGCCATAGCAATTTCACACATTTCAGTGGGAAAAGTATGAACTTGTACAGTGTGTAGCATATATTTACAACTGTCTAATTAATCAGTTATTTGTTATTGAATAAATGTAGCAAGGAAATTTTATTCATTAAAATATATTTGTAGCATTTACAAATCTGCTGTTATGGTAGATGCCTTCCAGATATATTTCCATCTATTAGGAATTTTTAGTAATACTTTATCTGTTAGTAGTACACTTATTGGTAATGAGAAATGTACAGTATTTTTAAATAAATAAATAAAGCTTCTCTAACCACCCCCTCTTTTTCACTGCTGTGCACACAACAAAGAAGGATCCGGAACATTGATTAGTAGCCTCTAATTATCCAAAAGCATCACAATCCACATGAGACTTGAGGGAGCATACCTCGTGTCTTCATAGTCTATTCCCTCCTTTTTTGGTATGGAAATGTTTGTTCTTCAGTTCCAAAAAATGGTCCCAGCCTCCCTCAACTACCTCTTTTAATTGGAAGCCAGTCTATGCATATTTTCAATGTAGCATGAAAAAGACTACAAAGTGTGTGATTTTACAGTTCTATCTTTTGTAATTTTTCAGACAGTGCTTTAATTAAGGTCATCAACAGATGGAATAATGAACAAACAAGCTATTGGTTGACTTTGTCTTTTTTATCTTATTCGCAGTAGAATGTAATATTTACCTTGCTTCTCCAATTAAAATACATCTGTTATGCTTAACAGTGCTGCGTTCATTTGTTCTTTGTTTTCTTTAATATATTTTATATGTAATTTATTCTTGTGATGTCAAAGTTGAATTTTCTGCTGTGTTTAGTGTCACACAGTACTTGAGAAATCATTCTAATATGCCGATTTGATGTTCAAGATATATTTGTTATAATATTTCTTATGATATATATTTTTCAAGAGTTATGATGAACAGAAATATCAAAATAACAAGATTTATTTCAACATTAAAAATATATTTACTTAAATATTTAAATCAATTTAACGTGTCCTTGTTGAATAAACATTAATTTCTTTAAAAAAAAAAAAAAATAATAATTTTCATAAATCTTACTGACCATAAACTTTTTAGCAGCAGTGTACATTAACAAATTTTTGCAAATATTCATATCTAGAATGACACAGAGTTGATAAACTAAAACATGTATTATTCAACAGTTAGTTCCCATTTTTTTTCCAATTGACTGGATGGGCAACATTCCAAGAGTGCTGATATCAAGTCCAACAAGCTTTAGTGCCGAATATTTTTTTATTTTACAGTAATTAAGATGGATTTTTAAACATGTATGAGATTCATTGTTGTGGTGGACACAATGTAAACATTATAGAATACCAGAAATATTGTTTGGATGCAATCTCCCTCCAAATATTGAAACGGAATAGTATTGATATGATTCATGTTTGCCTGATTGTCAATCAAGCACTAGCAACAACATGTTTGGCTTATTTAGTCTTTACAGTGTAAATCTTTGCTTTGCTGTATTTTGCACAACCAAGGCCAAAAGAGAGAAAACGGTTGTGGTAGTTTGTATACTCAAGTGTTTCATCCGTGACATCATGCTGTGCAAAAAGCTGCCTTGTGTGACCTTGATTTATAGGCCACGACCGGAATACATTGTAAAGCCAACAAGACAAAACTTGTAATGGCTTCCCTACTGAAGATGAACAACTGGAATTGTTCCCATCTTGGTTATTGAATGGTCTTTGAGGCAAACAGCTCGTCAGGCATGCTGTCAGGATTTAACAGGCCAGATTGTTTACAGCATTCACTTTTCTTGCCTCCTCTCTCTCTCTCTCTCTCTCTTCTTTTCTTCTTTTCTTTTTCAAATAAATGGGATTAAGTTACTGTGAAACTGTAAAAGATTCACCTTTACATTTAATAAAAATATAAATAACACATACTCTCTGAAACATTATTTCTCCACTGCAACACTTCCATTTCTGAACTATATACAAATATTAATAATTAGTAAAAGATTCACCTTTACATTTAATAAAAATATAAATAACACATACTCTCTGAAACATTATTTCTCCACTGCAACACTTCCATTTCTGAACTATATATAAATATTTAATAATTATTGATTTTTATACTATTTTCTGAAAATTACTTACATTTTATCTATCTATCTATCTATCTATCTATCTATCTATCTATCTATCTATCTATCTATCTATCTATCTATCGTACACTCTGTCAATATTAAACTCTACAAATTGTATAGAAAACATAGAGAAATATTATGACAAAAAAACGATCTCTGAGGCAGCAAAAAGATAGGACAGCAAGAAAGAAAAAGGTAAATAAGCCAATATATGTGGGGTGTCAAAATAATCTTGTTCTTGCATGAAATTTACTTCTTGCACACAAACATTGAGATTTCAGTAAATCAAATGATTTGTCAAATGCAGCAACCATTGCAAAGAATCATCAGAAAAATACTGCCATATTATTTTGAAATGTGTTTTTTTTTTAAGGCATATAAGAAATCCATTGCAGGTATCATTATTGTACTGTTTTTACATCGTGAATATTAAACCTAATGTTCCTGTGAATTTCTAAAAGTCAAAAGGAAATGTGGGACTGTTTTCAGATTAAAGGGCTGGCTCGTCTCTGTAATCAATGTCTGGTGTGACAGACTTACTCAACAGGGTAGCCAGGAAGAGCCAGGGACATTCAGACACATACACACTGTCAGACCTGTGTCCCCATGTCCTGTGTTTTTCCTCCCATTGTTTCCTTGCCCTTATTTGGTCCTTCCTGTTCCTGTCTTCGTTATTAGTTCATTAGTCTCCGTCTGTGTGCTCCTCATTAGTTTATTAGTCCCCAGCCTTGTGTCATTAATTATCTAGTTTTCCCCAGTGTTTATTAGTTACCTGCTTCCCTGCCTCTGTGTCCGGTCTCAATCGTCATTTGGTGTTTGTCCTTCCAAACATGTCTCCAGCGTTCCCTGAGTTTGTCTAATAAAGCTATGTTTGAAGAAGTTCCTCGCCTCCTCGTTTCCCTGGCTCCCAGCCAACATGTATATGTGGGCCCCGCATGGTTTATGCTGGGTCTACATGGGTACCAAGTGGGCATGGTCCCAAAATGGGCATCTTATCTGGGGCCCATTTGGGTCAGCTAAGTAGGTCCCACATGGTCAAAAACAGATGGTCTCCCTATGTGGGTCCTAGTTGGGTCACAAATGGGAAATGAGTTCATGGGTTCGAAATGGGCAAGACAAATGGCGCCCATATGGGTTTAACCAATGGGTTAGACATGGGCAAACACAATCAGTCCCATATAGGCTGCCTACACTGGCACAAGGTAGTACCCACAAAGGCAACCTCTATATGGGTTCTGAATGGGGAAACACGTACAGAGACTTCTTTGCCAAACTATATGGGTCAGACATGGGCAAACACATTCATTCCCTTATAGGTTGGCTACATGGGCTCAAGGTAGTACCCACATGGGTAATCTCTGTATGGGTTGTGAATGGGGAAATACATATGGGGTAGTGATGGGTTATTCATGAATGATCTGTTCATTGCGTCTGTCATGTGACAAATGAATGAAAGACTCTGAAGGTAAAGTAATTATGTGGATGTTTTCGGGGAATTTGGCTTGTAAAAATATAATATTTAACACCACTTAAATGATTGAAATGACTTGAATAAAGATTTGTTCATTTTGATGAATGAGATCAAAGGAAAGAATCAGTAAAATGATCCGAACTTCCCATTACTAATATGGGGCCCTCTTGGGTAAGACATCAGCATTCTGAATAAGACATGAGCAAATAGGCTGACTACATGGGCCCTAGGCTGTACACAAATAGGCACAGATTGGGCAGTGTGTTTGGGATCTATGTGAGTACAGTATTGACTTTATTCTCCAGAGAAACAAGTGCGTCACCATCTTCAGAATATTGTCTTTGAACTAGTGCGGTAGCTCTGTATATTTCTATGGCATCGCTGTCTAAGTAATTTAGCTGGTAAAGTGTTTTTATGTATTGTAGAGTTAACGAAAGTTATCGTGAACATTGTAATGTTTAAAGCAAATGTCTTGACAAATTTCAGTAGACCAGGAAGATTTTAAAACAAGCAGTTCATTTATAAATTTGTCAGATCACAGAAGATGGCAAACGCAGCACTTAAAAGGGGCAGGGCTACATAAGGTGAATAGGCCAACTCCAGTCCTGGAGGGCCAGTGTATAGCAGACTTTAATTTCAACAAACACACCTGTCTCTAATTCACAAATAATTTTGAACGCTGTGATTAGCTTGTTTGGTGTGTTTGGTTAGAGATAAAACTAAACTCAACAGTACATTTAGGATTGTTGAAGAGTTCATGATCGAGTCAGGAGTTGAAGTGCCCTGGAATACACAAATCAAATTAAACCCAGTGTGCCATCAGCAATGGCCTGCAAAGCACATGCTTCTCTCTATATAGCTATTTCAAAATCTTAATGGTCCAAAATATCCAGAAAATGGCCATTGTGCAATATGAAGAACGGGTTACAGAAGGCTAATTATCTATCAAAATAATGGGATTATAGTGGCTTTGAGATGCAGAACTCAAACTAGCAACAGCTGACTGATTTCACAGAAGTACTCCAGAGTTTTATGGTCAGTTGGTTAGTAACAGATAATGAAATAGCCCAAGCGAAGAAAGATAGAACGGAAATTCATGTTTCTGATGGAAAAATCCAATGTAAATCCAGAAATTGTATTTGCAGCATGATACAGGAGTTCAGAATAAAGTGCTGTTTCATTCAGTTAGCATATTGTGTTTTGTGTTGAGTTTTCTTTTTGGACCAACAGTACAGATTTTCTTTTCAGTCTAGAAAGGCACCTGACATACTCCAAAGTTGAAATATGATTTAAATAATGCCAGTTGCTGTTTTAACGTTGACACAATGGTGATATAAAGTTTAATACCAAATCATTGAAAAAGGATTTTAACAAAAACAAATCATTACAAAAAAAGACTATTAAAATATCTATGTTCAATCAATGTCATGTCATTAATAAGAAATATCTGCCTTGAATTATTATGATCATTAATATTTTATTTATTAGCATTTTATGATATTTTGATCTTTGAATTTACTTCAAAAATCCAAATGTATATGTACAAATATAATTATTATCATAGTAACAATAATTATAATGGATGCATTTTTAATCTCAAAAGAGCAGTGAGATTTTGTGTGGATTTACATTTACATTTATGCATTTAGCAGATGCTTTTATCCAAAGCGACTTACAGTTCATTCAGGCTATAATTTTTTTTTTACAATTTTGTGTGTGTGCCTACAGTTTACCATGCATTATTACATTTGTATTCATACACTGTCATCAGAACACTATTTGACAAACTTATAAAATAATACAGCCTACAAAAATAAAACAATGCACATGTTTCTTTTTTAATAATAATAATAAATAAAAAAACTTTACTTTCGTTACCACTCTGAAACAATTGCAATTGGTTGTTTCACCTGGTTGCTTTCTGAGTATTTTTTTATTTTATTTCACCTCTTCAAATACTGATAACTGCTAATGATAAGATATTGGTTTACATTTTTTGATCAAGCACACGTTTTTCAGGGAAAACAGGCACCCAACACAGAGACTACAGTAAGATGTATTCAGTTTCAACCGTTTGTCACATTGGGATTAATATCTGTAGTACTAAGTATGATTCTAATCATTATAAGTACATTTGTAAGACATTTCCTCCACTGGTGATAGAAAATGTGAGTAACTTTTTTTTCCTGTTGTCTTTCTTCCTCTGAGGTGGCACAATGAAAGAGAAATAGAACTTGTCACCATCATCAGTCCTTAATTTCATTCACTGGGGAACATCACAACCTTCAAATGTGTCATATCAGGATAAATGCAGCTGCAGGGAAAATTATATGAAGGTTGGTTTGATTGTGGTGTACAAATAGGCTTTTTTAAGCTACAGTTGTGTTTACCTTGCTATGATATCTATGGAAAGGATCCATTTTTGTGAATCCTCTTTGTCTTTCTTTTGGGTATTCACATTTTTCTGATGAGATTGTCATGCATTAGGTTTATGTTTAAATTTTCAATCATTACTAACAGTTTCAAAGCTGACAATTTGTTTGTTGTCTAAATGGCTCATAATGGCAAATGGCAGTACAATTTAAATACATTTTGTTTAAGATTCTTTAAAGGAATGGTTAAAAAAACAAAACAAAAATATGATTATTTTTAAGGACTCGTCAGCCCCATCCTACTCCAGATTCACCAAGGATCCAGCTGAAGCCCCGTTCACACTACAAGCGACACGCAACGACAAAGCAACACGATCCCATTCATTCAATGGAGAGCTGGCGATTTCCGGAGACAGAGGCCATTGGCGACCGGATTGGGGCGTGTCCAGCGACACGACTAAGTTCAGAATCCTTCAACTTTATTCAAATGAAGAGCGACTTTCGGGAGCAACGGCCAATAGGAAAGAAGACGGTAGAGCTCATGTGATCGTTCTCCTCTCAGCCATAGATAAACCTATGCAATGGAAAAAAGTAGGCTCTGCTTCTCATTCATTTTTGTTTGTATGTACAGATTTTATTTATATTTATATTATATTTAGTCTTGCCTCCAAAATGTTTGTATTTAGCAGCAAGAAACCTGATTCACTGTGAAGACAACCAGTAGTGAGAACGGCCACTAGCAACCTCATCGCCAGCCCCTGTGACTGCAGCTTCATTACTGGCCATTTGGAGGAGGATTGTCCTTTATCTGCTTCACTGCACTGTCACTTCTGGTATGGATTCACAGACCTTTTGTGATATGTGAGATGTTTACTTAAAGGGACAGTTCACCCCAAAATGAAAGTTCTACCATCATTTACCCTTCAGCACCCTTATGTTTTTTTCAAACCTGTATGAAGTTCTTTCTTCTGTTGAAGACAAAAATATATTTTGAAGAATGTTGATAACCAAACAGTTCATAGTAGCCATTGACTTCCATACAGTAATAGGAAAAAAAATGACTGTGGAAATCAATGGGGCACGTCAACTAACCAACTTACCAATGTTTGGAACAACATAAGGGTGAGTGAATGATGACAGAATTTTTATTTTTGAATTAACTATCCCTTTAATACAATTCATAATTATGATTCTGAATTAAAAGTGTAATGTTTCTCTACAAATATTAGTGCCTTGCGAAAGTATTCATACCCCTTAATTTTTTTCACATTTTGTTATGCTTCTGCCTTATGTTAAACTGCTTTAAATTACTTTTTTTCCACATCAATCTACACTCCATATACCATACTGACAAAGCAAAAACAGAATTGTCACAACTTCGTAAATGTATTTAAAATAAAAAACTGAAATGAGAACATTGCATAAGTATTCATGTATAAGTATAACTAAATATTTACCTGAAGAACCTTTACAGTCTCAAGTCTTTTTTGTTTGATGCGACAAGCTTTGCTCATCAGCATTTTGCACCTCTCAAGCTCTGTCAGGTTGGATGGGGCAGATGCACATTTTCAGGTTTCGCCAGAAATATTAGATTTTTTACATATCAAAACTGTGCCGTGGCAGAAAAAAGTTTGGGAAACACTGATTTAATCTTTATTTTAAAAATCCATTCCAGATTAAACATTTTAAATAGACTGCAGCCATTGACATTTTGTCAGAACTTCTGGTAAATTACATTTTATTTTTAGTTGTCTGTTCAGAATCGTGATGTCTGAAACTAAAAAAATTGGAATTATCTATGCATCCAGAATCATGCAGCTCTAACTTAAGTTATTAAAACTGTGTTAAAGGAATAGTTGACAAAAACAAAAAAAGTCATAATTTACTCACCCTCAAGTTGCTCCAAACCTGTATGAATTTCATTATTCTGCTCAACACAAAAGAAGATATTTTTGTAACCAAACAGTTGTGGGGTACCATTGACTGAACCATATATTATTATCCAATTTATGTGGCTTAAAACATCTTAAAATACACACATGTAAGTCGGGAAAATCTAAATTTTATCGGGGGAGCATACTCGCCAACCCCCTTACCAAACAAAGAGGGATCTACTCTGTATTGAGGAGAGTGTGTGCTTATAAAAACCTGCGTACGGCGGGGTGAGAAGACAAAGGTGATTGGCGGGATGGAGGACAACACTTTAAAAATTTATAAAAACCTGTAGCGAGGCGGATTCATTAAAATACATGTTCGACTTGAATAAAATTAGTTTATTTAGCTGTTAGAGCATTACAGGTTTTTAGAAAAAAAATTTTACTGTGCACTTTACGAAAGGGTTGAGGTTTGACAACGTTCCTCTAAAATAATGTGTTCTTGATTACTTTCACTCCACAAAGGAGCAATTTCAAAGACAACCTGTCCTCTTGAATTTCATATTCATGAGTACTATTTGAATTTGCATCAAATACTTATACTGAGTAACTCGGCTTAGAAACTTGAGTTTCAAGAACAAAAAAAAGCTTAAGAAACGGTGACATATTAACATACATTAAGAGGCTTTTGAAAATTAAAACAAATAGATTTGCACCAGGGTGAGCTGTTACTCCTACAGTCTGTAAGGGCATATATTGAAGGCACAGAGGAAAAACCGAAGGCACTGACCGTTCTAAGACAAGCATGGCTGAATTTGGACAACTAAACCTGACTGCTGTAAGCTTCCATTAACTCTGTAGGTGAGCGTATTATGTCTGTTGTAAAATGGCTTGTGCCTGGAGAGACAGAACAAAATCACATTAGGGGACAAAATCTCCCTCTGTGGCATGAAGCATCAACAAACACAGTCTGTAAAGTAGTGAGATGGAGAAATACGTGTTCAGTCAGATTCCACAGATTGGTTGAGATAGTCATAACAGTCATTCATAGCCAACTAAATTCGTTTTTTTGCCAACCGGCAGCACAGATCAGATTTTACATTGCTATTGCAGAGGTAAGCGATGTTATCAGTCACTGTCTGGTTTAGGGCTGTCCATCCTACTCTAAAAGCAAACCACGCTGCATTAAGAATGCCACAGGGAGCAACATCAGCAGTTCCGGTCAATAAAAAACAAATCCAGCACTTTCCCCGTGGCACATCTCTCTGCAACTGAACATTTTGTGTAACAGTAACGAATTGTTTTGCTAAATACACAGCCTAATTAAACATTTACATGTAATAGCAAGTCTAAAGTAATCCATCACTGAAAGTTGTGTTGAAAACAATGTTGCTTTGGAAATGGTGCAGAGTGCCAGGCTTTGCATAGATGCACAGTACATATTAACACAATTAATGTGGAATAATTAATGCCCTCAAAAGCCAGGGGTAATTAAACACATTTTCTGAAAAATAGTATAATTAATGGCTGTGATAATGAAATTATGACAAATCACACTGTTCAATTTTTATTTAATTTTTTTCAAAAACCTTGTATTAGCCAGAGTTGATCAGCCACATATTAAATCTAGTGAGTCTCGAATCTGAACCTGTTTTTGCTGGAATATTTTGCACTAAAATTCTTCAAATTGTGAATAAACAATATAATTTACAACTGGATCACTGATAATCGCTTGCAAATAAGTCGCTTTGGATAAAAGTGTCTGCTAAATGCATAAATGTAAATGTAAATGTATAATCAGAAGTTTATATGAAACCTAAAATTTGCACTACCATTCAAACATTTGGGGTCAGTAAAATTGTTGGTAACACTTTATTTTAGGGTTTCTTAATAACTAGCATGGAATATTAAGTTCAAAACAGTTTATCTACTGCACAATATTAGCAAATTTAGACATTTCAGCCAGTTGGGTTTTTACAGCCCACATATTAACTGCCCTTATTTGCATTAGACCTTCTTCTGCAGCACGAGCCGCTTTCCTTCTACACTGCACTTCTCCACAAGTACTCATGACCTACTCCCTAATCACTTAAAATTTAACAACTACCTTACTAACTATTAATAAGCAGCAAATTATGAATTGGTTGAGGGAAAAGTCGTAGTTGATAGTGAATAAGTGTATAAGTGAATAAGTTGATAGTCTAAAGTGTTACCACATTTTTAAGAAATTAATAATTGTTATTCAACAAATACACGTTAAATTGATCGAAAAGGAAAGTCAGGAAATTTGTATAGTCGTTTAAAATGTTCTATTCAAAGAGTCCTGAAGCAATGTATCACGGTAAACATTGATAGTAACAAATGTTTCTTCAGCACCAAATCAGCAACATTAGAAAAAGTAGGGGACAGATCGGGTAGAAACAGGTCCTTATGGTAACCACTTGACTTTGTACTGTGTGGGAGTCCAACCCACAGTCCAAATAAATCAAATGTCTGGAATATTTTACGTAATCACAGCATATTTAATAAGTTCATTATACCAGCTCTTTAGCCCACCAGTTAAAGTCATATTTAGCGAGCTGCTAATATTCATTCTCAGCATATGTGACTTTGGCAAAAGACATGCAAATTTGATTTCTTAATTTAATTGGTCCTTTCCGGTATATTTCACTGCCATAATCATTGCTAAAAATGTTTTGATGAAAAACTATTTATTTTGTTTATAAGGCTGCAAGGGAACCAATAAAAAATTATATTTCTTTTAACACTTCACAAATTTCCTCAGAATGGGCAAATGTGTTATCATTATATCTTAATACACCTAATTGGAGACAAGTTACTGTGAAATACTGTCAGCAGAGAAAACAGATTTCCTTGTGTTTAATGGAATTAGCTGAAGATGAAATCCTCTAACAAAGGCCAAGTAAGAAGAGAGACAGAAAAGATTGTGGATTGGGGGAGAGAATATTTTAGCACTAATAAATGCTGAATAAAGACTTTTTTTGTCTTTGTGCATTTATTTTAAATCAGCAGTTAACACAAAAATCTTTCATCATTCACTCAACCTCATCGTTTCAAACCTGTATGGCTTTCTTTCTTAAAAGAAGATATTCTGAGAAATATCTCAGTGTTTTGTGTCCATACAATGGAGGTCAGTGGTAACCAAAACTGTTTGGTTACCAATATTCTTCAAAATATATTTTATGTTCCACAGAATATAGTCATACAGGATTGAAAAGACATTAAGGTAAGTAAATGATGACAATTTACATTCTTGCATGAACTATCCCTTTAACACTAATAGTGAGAACTATAACAGCCATGAAAATTCTTCTTAGAGCAACTTATCACATTCCAAACAAGTGCAATGTTTATGTAATATTCAAACATGGAGTAATATATTTAAAGAAAACTGTTCCAATAAAACACACTAGACAAACATCTGTTTTCTTATCTACTGGCTCCTTTTTAGGATCAAATTATTCAAGCATTACTGTTTCAGGGCGAACAAGATGTGAGACGTACGGATCCATGTGCAGAGCTTTATTCAAAGGCGTGGTTACAAACAGGCATGGTTCAGTAAACAGCATAAAGACATGAATGAGGCAAGACAAAGAGTATTCCTAGGACAAGTGTGGGTCTTCAATTGACTATGACTATGACTGACTATGACTATGACATCTAAGACAGGCTCCGTAAAGAAACTATCAGCTAGGGTAGCGATATGTGCTTACAATACTCGGCGATCTGACTGAGGAAGTCCATGGCTTAAGTAAGGCGTGTAATGGGAATCAGCTGTGTAATCAGTGCAATCAGATGTGTGTGTGTGTGTGTGTGTGTGTGTGTGTGTGTCATCAGTGCAATGGATGATGGGAACTGTAGTCCGTGGTGAAGTGCAGCAGTTAGTGTAGTGCAAGAGTCCATGTGGTGAGCGAGTGACCTCTGGTGGTGAGTGAATGGAAGTTCATAGGCCAGATTCGTGACAATTACATTATGCCTGTTGCAATTACAAGTCTTGCATAGGGGGAAGATATGCAAGACTAAGACTCATGCAAGACTCAAAATAAGAGCTAAAAGAAAAATAGATATTTAAAAAGTGTACACATGTACAGATGATTCATTTCTGCATTAACCCATTTAAGCCCACCGTCAACTATAGTTGCCTCAGGTTATAGTTTTCATTTTCCTTTTCTAAGTATTTTTCTAGATGTTATCCATGTTTTATGTCTCAATGACATGCAAGCAAAGAACCAATAAAAGGATTCCAAGAGAAAAAAAAGGTATTCACTTCCTTCCTGTCACATATGAGGCTGTCAACTTCCTACCCCTACTTCAGGGAAGCATGGCGAAGGCAAACCCTCCCAGAGAAATATAATTTTCATGTTACTAATAAATCTACATAATCCCGAAGGTCTCTAGAATCATCCAAACAAAAACATATTACAAGTAATATATTGTTTTATTGTAGCCTATACTAAGTCAAAAGACCAAGCTTGCCGGTGGGCAAATGGCTTTTAAGTACATATAACATGGGGAAATGGGGTATACTGTTGCTAGCATCATGCTACTCATGTTACCTTCATGTTACAAACATGTTAGCATCATGCTAGCAACATGTTAACTTCATGCTAACAAAATGTTAATCTTGCTAGTATGTTGCTAGCAGTGGCGGCTGGTGAACATTTTTTGAGGTGGGGCTGTGGCACACTGGCACAGCAAAAAATTTCACAAACAATTCTTCACAATAAATCAAACTGTCAGGCTGATCTGGACCCAGCTCCTTTACCTTCAGTTTTTCTGCCAAAGTTCTCCTCTCAAACGGACATTGGAGTAGAGATTGTACAGAGTTAGGTTCGTGTCCGGAATTAATAACACCTGAATCCGCCATTGAAAATTGCGCCACTACAGACCACGAGACCAGCCTTGATTTTAGCAGCTTGGGGCGACAGAAAAATCGCCCATTTCAGTTAAGATTTGAGGACGCTGATTGGCTAAATTTTATGTCACATCTTGAATATATTTATATCTTGAATCAGGATTTGACTAAATTCTACAAAGACCCGCCTCCTGTGGGCGATTTCTCGATCGCCCCTCAGCTGAAATTGAGACGTGCTGACAGGCAGAGAGGTTATATGGTGATGGTGAAAACATATATTTTTCACAGAAGATTTTCTAATATATCACATCATACAAATATACATTTAAATAATTTATATAATTATTATTTTGTGTGTGTGGTTCAGGGAGGGCGGCGCCCTAGCGCCCTCTATAGGCCAGCCGCCACTGGTTGCTAGCATCATGCTAATCACATTAACAGCTTGTTTAAAACATGTTAACATCATGCTAGCAACATGCTAATCATGCTAATTTTGTTTTAACATTTTACTTGTGTTAATATGTTGTTAGCATAATGCTAACACAATTTAACATGTTGTTAGCATGTTGTTAACACGATGCTAACATGATTAGGTTTACTATTAGGGTAGGCTGAGTACATTTGAGACATGTGTACAGTTGAACCCTGAGCTGTGATTTTTGCTCCACACATGTGTATTAGTGTTCTCTTTGATTGTAGGAAATTTGAAATGTGTGTGTCTTTCCAATCTGAAGATATTGGCAAACTTTTTTTTCCAAGGTGAGATTTTCATTTCACCATATCCCTTCCACAATGATTAGCTTATTATTATTTTATGATTGTTAAACTTAACATATATCATTGCAAACATTACTCTGTCCTCTAAAAAATTGACATATTTTATTAATCGTTTCCATAAAGTTCAAAGGTTTGAGGTCAATTTT
>JAPDDN010000531.1:0-60000 GCA_027422405.1 Ptychobarbus kaznakovi
CCAGCCTGTGTGTGTCGGCAGATAACATATACTGTAACCATAAATCCGGCCAGAGATACTGAAGCATGTGCTGAGTCTGTCATAAATAACCTCACGCCGATTACATCACATTCAGCGCTTGATCAATGATTAGTCTCAGACTCAGACAAACCGCCAAAACTGCTTCTGTTCACTAAAACTGAAACTAAAACAAAAATACATAAGCTGTACATAAACCGTTCAAAAATGACAAAAGCACATACAAATTTTCAAATTTAAACTAGAAAATATATAAAAAAGCTCATTTCAAAATAATAATAAATACTATAAATAGTACTAAAATAACAGCACACACACCTTCTCGACCTAGTAACATTTAGCAGACACTTTTAGCCAAAGCTACTTATCAAATGAGGACACGTCTTTCTCAAATTTGGTTTCAGGCTGCTGTGCCCATATTAATTTTTTCCCATGTAAATCTGATGTAATGTCTCTCAGAGAGCCGCCACTAAACAGGAACAATACGAACTGTAACCAATCACATTAAAGGTCAGTCAGACGCTCTTCCCGTCTCAGTGGATGATTCTTAACCACAGTAAACAATAACTGCTGGTTTGGATCCGACAGAGATCTGACTATGAGAGACTATTTAGAGATAAGCGTTGTGTGCGACAGGGAACACTTTGATGTTGTGTTTTTCTATTTATGCAAGAATAACGCAGAAAATAAAAGAGAATCTGAGCTGATGATGTGTCAGTGTTCAGTAAAACCTGTTTACACTGATTTTAATACCACAAAACCACATCCTTCTGTCCCATGTTCAGTCATATATACACATTACAGACAGACAGAGAGAGAGAGAGAGAGAGAGAGAGAGAGAGAGAGAGAGAGAGAGAGAGAGGACAGAGAGAGAGAGAGAGAGAGAGAGAAGACAGACAGATGGATAGATGGTTCTAGAATGACTAATAACACTTTCAACAGATGAATAGATAAATCTAACAGAAACATGTTTTTAAACGTCAGGAAAACAATGTTTCTACATGTTCTGAAAGTGGTTGTTTTCTTGGTAATCTGAATGTTAAGGAAGCGTTACATTGTATCATTGTGTAAACATTATGGGATTGTTACTTTTGAATGTTGTCTGAACGTTCTGAAACAAATAGTAACATTTAAACATGAGAGAATGTCGAACTAAAACATTCCATGAACAATGTATAAATAAGAAAATATTACTGGGTTGTTCAGACTATACTACACATATGGACACATAATAATGTTTTGAGAGCGTTATTAAAAACGTTCAGGTAACCCTGAACAAACTTTCTATAATGTTAGCGAAAGAAAGAAAGAAAGAAAGAAAGAAAGAAAGAAAGAAAGAAAGAAAGAAAGAAAGAAACAGAAAGAAAGAAAGAAAGAAAGAAAGAACAGACAGACAGACAGATCGATAGACTGTGTAGTGCACTATCTAGTGTAGATGTGAGGGATTGACGCACCGACCCGCAGGAACAACACCACACTGAACATAGACAGCAGGGTTGGAATCACGACGCCGAAGAATGTGTTGAGTTTGGGCGGCTGTGTAGCGGCGGGACTCCGCCGTACGGTGGCGGGGCTCCGGGTCTCGTGCTCA
Source organism: Ptychobarbus kaznakovi (assembly GCA_027422405.1). Classification (NCBI taxonomy): domain Eukaryota; kingdom Metazoa; phylum Chordata; class Actinopteri; order Cypriniformes; family Cyprinidae; genus Ptychobarbus; species Ptychobarbus kaznakovi. The sequence continues at coordinate 1,610 of JAPDDN010000531.1, forward strand.
TCTCTCCGGTGCTCGCCGGACTCGTTGACGCTGGCGGAGAGCCGGTAATGCAGCAGCGGCGTCCGCTCAGACATTTCGCCGTGATTGAGGCTTCCTCTCCGGCTGCGGTCACATGACTGCCTGTGTTTACAGCCGCCTCCAGTCATGTGACAGGGAGCGAGAGCAGCCAATCAGCTGCGGCCTCGATGATTATTATTATATCCAGTTGCTGCTGCTGCACCCTGCAGTCTCAAGCCTTGCGCGCTATTCTTTTGATTTCACTTTCGAACACGTTCGCGTGGAGGGGGGGATAGAAAGGGATGCATTCCCCCCGTTTGTGTCTAAATCGGTTTTATTTGATAAGCATGACACAATACGCTATAGCATTAATATAGCATGAAAAGAGTGTGTAACTCTATTAAAGCACGGGATGAAATACAGTGAGTGAGTCTGGTAAACTGTGAACTAGTGTTCATCATCAGAGCTCGTGCAGCCAGCCGCGTCTGCTCGCGATGATGTAGCCTACTTTGATTGGCTATACTGCTTCAAGTCCGACGCTGATTGGTCTGCTCAAATTCATAACTTTATGCGCTCGTGCACCTCCAATTAATTATACATTAACGGTTTAAATAAATAAGCTGGTTAAGAAAACTGAAGGGGCACAAATTATTTCTGTGGGGGCAATGCCCCCTTTTGCCCCCCTCCCCCCACCCCAATTTTTTTTTGAGATTTATACATCATCTGAATAAATAAGCCTTCCGTTGTTTGTTATGATAGGACAATATTTGTAAATCTGGAATCAGAGGGTGTGAAAAATCATAATATTGAGAAAATCATCTTTAAAGTTGTCCAATTGAAGTTCTTAGCAATGCATAGTACTAATCCAAAATTAAGTTTAGATATATTTATGGTAGAAAATTTACTAAATATCTTCATGGAACATGATTTTATTTATTATCCTAATGATTTTTGGCATAAAATAAAACGCGTTGGCTAAAATACCACAAATAAAACAGTACAAAGAAAGTTTAATGAATGTATTGAGTTGTTTCAAATATTAAAAAACACAACATAATGTTACATGTAATATAATACATATGACTACAAAATGATTTGACTTTTATAATCTAAGCAAGTAAATCCCCCTTTGACACTCTGTGTTTTTAAATGAACACACATCTTAAGATCCAGTAAAGTTGTGTATTTGTTGTATTATACAAGAGACCTCATGAGCTGAACAGTATTCAATCAGACAACATCAACACTTGCCATTTTATTATTAATAATAATATTAATAATAAAGATCCAGCTAGCAGTGAACATTCTCAGAACGTTTAACAAGGTTCTCTCAGAGTTATGAACAAATGTTTTACAGCAATATTAATAGAATATTGGTTCAATTTTTTTGGGATTTTCATAATGTTCTCAAAAGGCTTGCACAAAAACACGATTCATACATCGGAACATATTTTGTGAAACATTTGATTTTAATGTCAATGTAACATGTTTTAAATGTCACTGCTTGTTTTGGAACGTTCGGTGAACATTCTAAAGAAACAAACGTTCCCACGATGTTTGAATTAATGTTTTCATTAACATTCGCATTACCAGGAAAAATAAATGCTTTTAAAACATAAAAAAATAGGACTTTTAGAGAGCATTCAAAAATAATGTGTTCATAACTACATGGGAACGTTTGCCAAACCTTCCAAGAACATATTTATGACCCTGGAGCACAAAACCAGTCATAAGGGTCATTGAGATTTATTTAGAAATGATCGTTCCATTGATGTATGGTTTGTTATGATAGGACAATATTTGAACATCTGGAATCTGAGGGTGCAAAAAAAATCTAAATATTGAGAAAATCATCTTTAAAGTTGTTCTTAGCAATGCATATTACTAATCAAAAATGAAGTTTTAATATATTTATGGTAGGAAATTTACATGATCTTAATATCCTAATTTTGACCCATTCAACCTGTGCTGCTTATGACTGCGTTTGTGCTCCAGGGACACATCTAGGATGTAAGGAAATACCTGAAATGCTTTAAAGAATTGCACTTAGGAACCTCCTTATTATGATCTAATTTATTCTTCAGAAGATTTCCATCGAATCCGGCCCCTGGTTTTCCATTTCAGCAGTAAATCCAGGGGACGTTCAGAGGCGTGACTAGTGCACTGAGACGGACCGTGTGTGTGTTGTGCACGTGTGTGTGAGATCCTGCATCAGGAGCTCTACAGGACCTCGTAGAAGCCTTCTGTAGAAACGCACGGTCTGAGTCAAACTGGCCGTTTTCTGACCCACGCAGCCCTGTTCTGGAGTCAGTGTGGAAATCTGTGTCTGGAGACAGAGACAAGCGTGAAGTCATGACGATGGCATTTCTGAATGTTCATGTTTTAACAAGTGAGAGAGAGAGTATGTGTGAGTGAGTGAGAAGAGAGAGAGAGAGAGAGAAAGAGAGTATGTGTGAGTGAGTGAGAGAGATAGAGAGAGAGAGAGTAGAGTGAGTGAAGAGTATGTGTGAGTGAGTGAAAGAGAGAGAGAAGAGAGAGAGAGTATGTGTGAGTGAGAGAGAAGAGAAGAGAGTATGTGAGAGAGAGAGTATGTGTGAGTGAGTGAAAGAGAGAGAGAGAGAGTATGTGAGAGAGAGAGAGTGTGTGAGTGAGTGAGAGAGAGAGTGAGAGAGTATGTGAGAGAATTTGAAACCTCTTTATTTATACAAACAAGATTTCTCTACAATAAAAAATTGGATTTAAAAGCCATAACAAAAAAGTTATGAGCACTTTCACAATTTTTAGTTCAAGACAACTCCAAAGCACAACATATTGTCAACAATAGAGCACAAAACATCCTTATAACACCAAATGGAAATGAATTCCTCAACATTGTTTGTAGACTTATAAAAGTCAAAATCAACCTTCAATCTGGCCTTTATCATTCTAACAAACAAAGTGCTTGCATCACAATCAAGAGACCCATCTACCTTATTTCTCCTACTAATATAAATGGCCATTTTTGCTTGACCTAACACAAAATTAAAAAGCTGGCATTTCTGTCGGTATTTCTGACTGTATCTATATCCCAGAATAAACATTTCTTTAGTAAACACTTCTTCAAACATCAAGAACAGGCGTTGCAACAATACAAAAAAATTACAAAGTCTGCTACATTCTGAAAAACAGTGAAACACTGTTTCCCTTTGCACACAGAAAGGACAATTTTCATTTACATTCGAATTAATAACAGAAACAAAAGCATTAACAGCCACAATTCCATGTAACACTCTCCATTGTAAGTCCCCAACCTTTTTTGTACTGTTCCACACAGGCTTGACTTCATCGATTAGCCCAAAATGAGCTCTCCAGGGAGTATCCGCTCGATCCTTCAGTTTATCTCTGTTTAAAATCTTGACAAACGACTTATACATTGATTTACTTGTCATTGTGACCACGTTGTTTATGAGAGTTCCATTTAACTCCAGTAATGGACCAGTGCAGTTTTTAAAATCAGGAGCAAGAGTTAATGAAGGGAAAGTATCGTTACTGTTGGGTTGACGATGTCCAGTACAATATTCATTACACAAGGAGAGTTCAGTCTGTGCGAATTCACTTTTCCAGTTATTAAGCAAGTCATTTACAATCCTGATAGATCGGACTCCTATATGAGCGGCCAGTTTTTCAGCGTTAGACAAATTTGGCCCAGTCAGATCAAAGACGTGTTTTAAAGTAACAGTCCCCGCTGAAATGAAACGCTGTGCCACAAAAGATCCAATCAAGTGTTCTACATTGAATCGTGTCCCATACAGCACTGGCTCCTTCAACAACCAAAATAAGGAATCACTGCTTGTCCTCGATTTCTTGAACATCCCCCACACAGTAAACAACCCTTGATAAAACTTAGGAAGATTACATAGTTTGTGAGTCTTCAGATCCATTAAAAACAATGACTGATCTAGACCCAAATTTCCACCTTGGCTCAATATAGCATGGGCCAAGGGTCTCCAGACAAGGTTTTCTGGTCCAACAAGCAGTCTCTGTATAAATTGGAGTCTGAAAGTAGCACCTCTACTAGCCAGATGAATTAGTCCATGACCTCCTTCTTCCTTTGGCAAAAATAAAAGACATTGTGGGACCCAATGTAAATGATCCCAGAAAAAATTTACTAAAACAGCTTGAATTTTTGCCAACAACTGTGGCAGAGGATCTACACACATCAAGCGATGCCATAACATAGATGACGCTAGGTTGTTAATCACTAATACACGTCCTTTAAAAGACATATGTGGTAAGATCCACTTCCATTTTTTAAGACGTCCTTCAATTTTTTCTAAAACATTGTCCCAATTTCTGCACACAAATGAATGGTCTCCTAGAAACACACCAAGATACTTAAAACCACCCTTAACCCAAGATAACCCATTTGGTAAAACCGTCTTTTTAACCAACTCAGCACCAAAAGATATGGCTTCACTTTTCCCCCAGTTGATTTTTGCAGATGACAAAACATTGAAATCGTTTATACATTCGACAAGACTGTTTATATCATCTTGATTCTTGACAAAAATAACCACATCATCAGCGTAGGCAGATAGTTTAAAAACTGAATTGCAGCCAGGAAGGGTTACCCCTGGAAGGAGCCTTCTTAGTTTATGTAGGAAAGGTTCAATGGCTAAAGAGTAAAGCATTCCAGAGAGAGAACAACCCTGCCTAATTCCCCTCTGAACCTTAAAAGGAGCACTTAAACCCCCATTAATCTTTAATAAACTCTCAATATCTCTATATAAAACCTGGATCATGGCTATAAAACTTGGACTAAAACCAAACACTTCCAACGTTTGCCACAAATATTGATGTTCAACTCTGTCAAACGCCTTTTCTTGGTCTAATGAAATTAAACCAAGTTCACAACCCAAAGAACTGGAGAGGTCTAGAACATCACGAATTAAAATAATATTGTCAGAAATCAACCTGTTAGGTATGCAGTAGGTCTGGTCCACATGTATAATTTGCTCCATTGCTTTTTTCAATCTCATGGCTAGTACTTTTGATAGTAACTTATAATCCGTTGACAGTAAAGCCACTGGTCGCCAATTTTTAATCTCTTGCAGGTCGCCTTTCTTGGGTAGAAGAGTAAGGATCGCCCTCCTGCAGCTTATTGGTAAAAGCCCATTTTCAAGGCTATTCATTAGCACAAGAGACAAGTCTTTGCTAATTTCCTTCCAAAAAACTTTATAGAAGTCCACAGGAAGCCCATCCATGCCTGGAGCCTTGCCACTCTCTAGGCTCTGCAGTGCTGTGTATAACTCAGCTTCAGAGATTAGACCACCCAGCTCTATATTAGTCTCCTCTGAGACCTGTGGTAAGCCCTCATAAAAGGACTGCGCTACTTCTGGTATCTCTTGAGACTCTTTCTTAAACAATGTTTCATAGAAACCAACAGCACATTTCCGAATCTCTGCAGATTCATGTAGTAGTCGTCCGGTGTTGTCTCGCAAAGAATGCATGAGTCTCTTTTGCCCATTTTTTCGTTCTAAGGCAAAGAAAAAATGAGAAGGAGCATCCATTTTAACCACATTTTGGAAACGTGAACGAACCAGCGCACCTTGAGCAGAGAAACCTAACAGGTTGGACAAAGTTATTTTTTTCCTTTTGAGAACATTAAAGTGTTCTCTTTCTCCTGTGGAGTCTGCCAGCTCCTGCAGCTCCAATATGTCTCTCTCCAAATCTTTCATTGATCTGGTCATATCTTTTGTAACATTTAAAGTATATTGTAAACACAGCTGTTTGATTTTACTCTTTCCTATGTCCCACCACTGCTGCAACGAAACATATTCAGACTTTGTATTTTTGAAACCATCCCAAAAAGCTCTGAAAGTATCTCTAAAAACATTGTCATCAAGCAAAGCAACATTAAAATGCCAAAAAGCACTTTTACATTTCACATCTTTGATAAAAATATTACATAACACAAAAGAATGATCAGAAATACCGACAGGTTGTATAGAACAATTTCTCAAAACATTGGTTTGATGTTTGAAACAATAAAATCGATCTAGTCTAGCTAGAGACAAGTAATTATCCTTAACATGAACCCAGGTATATTGGCGCTGGGAAGGATAAAACAACCTCCACACATCACATAAACCATTTGATTCAATTAAATTGATCAAACATTTTTTTGCTGGGACCATGAGGTTCTATGTGATTCCTATCATCACATGCGGCAGTACAGTTGAAATCCCCCCCCAGGATCATATAACAATCATCAGAACAATTCCTTATCACATTGTTTAAAATGTTAAGAAAAATCACCCTTTCAGTTCCCACAGTTGGAGCATACACATTAATTAAGATCAATTTTACATTTTCAAAGCAAGCCTGTATCTTTAACAACCGTCCCTTAATAATTTCCTCAATGTCGAAGGAAATTGGTATAAAATCTTTACAACTCCACCACTGTTATTGCTCTTATGACTAAGACACACTTCCCCATCCCATTCCTTCTTCCAGTCTACTTCATTATCTACTGTACTGTGTGTCTCTTGTAGAAATACCACATTAAGCTGTCTCACTTTAAATAGATTAAAAAGAGCAGCTCTCTTCGCCTCCTCCCTGGCACCATTAATGTTTAATGATCCTAGCTTTACTTCACACATGTTAAATAAAGAAGTGCATTGCGATTGCCATTTAATCAAACAACAAAATAAAATAACACATAAGAGAGAGAGCAACAGAATCAATTTAACCATCATTGGCAATTTGCGATCTAACTTTGAGCACCAACTTCTTGAGACGATACATTTCTTGATCGCTAAAACTGGACTGATCAGACCTATCAGTGTTTTTCATGAACAGCTTGGCTGAATCTAGAAACATCTTTAAATCCGGGAAAAACTCATCAACTCTAACGGACCTCATGCCTTTAGTGTCCTGTAAGAATAAACGGAGTTTAATGAAAGGGTATACACTCTCTCCATCCACCTGTGTGTCAGCACCAGACTCGCATACACTCTCCTGTGTGTCCATTGATCTCTCTTCAGACTGCGACCCGTGCGCTGAAGTCAGCTTTGAGACTTTACTCGCCTGATCTGTGTCCTTCATGTTGTCTAGCTCTTTTCTTTTAATCGATTGTTTGGCCAGATCCTTATCACACACAACATTCTCCTCATCAAGCAGCGCTGACTCAGCTATTCTAGTAACAGTATGAACAGTGTCAGTGCCTACCTTTGGGTCTCGTTGGATTTCCAACTCTGTTTGCTTGCTCGTTGACTCCTCCTCAACATTACCGGCTTCACTTTCCTCCCTTACACTTCGTCTATTTCCCTTTGTTGTGCCTGAAGCGGCGGCTCCGCTCGTGCTCGGCTGTTCCACCACATTAGCGGTTGTCTCAGCCAACGTTACCCTCTCCGGGCACGCACGAATCAGGTGACCTACAGTTCCGCACCCGAAACACTTCATCAACTCCGATGTTACATGTACGGTGTAATCATACCCATCAATCTTATACTTAAACACCAAGTTCAGCTCCTCATCATTATTTTTAAGCACCATGAGCACCTGCCTCCTAAAAGACATAACATGTTTTAAATGAGGAGATTTGCAGCTCATGGGAATCAGTTTAATCGGAGATACAAGCTGTCCGTGTCTCTGTAACTCTTTAGCCAAAACTTCATTTTTGAAAAAAGGAGGAACGTTAGAGATTATAATTTTTTTTAGCAGGATTCACTAGAGAGAGAACAGGTATAAAAGTATCTTGAATTACAACTCCATTCTCAATTAACTGATTCGCTTTGTCTATGTCATCCAAAAAAATCACAACTGCACTGTTCATCCGCGAGGCAGATTTGATACTACCATAACCGACCTCTTTACCGACCGCTAAACTACAATCTTCTACCGAACAACCTGCCGGCGGAGACAGCTTAATAGCGTGCTGGCGTGTGAGCTTACACAACCCGAGCTGATCGCCCGCAGCCATGCTGCAGCCGTGCTCGGCAAACAACTCGCAATATCCTACTACACTAAATATTAACCAAAAACCTCAATCAAAATAAATAAATAAGTAACCAAAAAGAGAAAAAGATAGAAAAATCACTCCCGCTACCACGCGCTCACCACGCTCAGTCTCACCATTCACTCAGAGAGAGAGAGAGAGAGAGAGAGAGAGAGAGAGAGAGAGAGAGAGAGAGTATGTGTGAGTGAGTGAGAGAGATAAGAGAAGAGAGAGAGAGAGAGAGAGAGAGAGAGAGAGAGAGATGTGTGTGAGAGAGAGAGAAGTGTGAGTGAGATAGAGAGAGAGAGCGAGAGAGGAGAGAGAGAGAGAGAGAGAGATGTGTGATGAGAGAAGAGAATGTGAGAGAGAAGAGAGAGAGAGAGAGAGAGAGAGAGAGAGAGAGAGAGAGAGAGAGAGAGAGAGAGAGAGAGAGAGAGAGAGAGAGAGTATGTGTGTGAGAGAGAGAGAATGTGTGTGAGAGAGAGAGAGAGAGAGAGAGAGAGAGAGAGAGAGAGAGAGAGAGAGAGAGAGAGAGAGAGTATGTGTGAGTGAGTGAGTGAGAAAACTTTTGAACGGGGTCATTTTTATAAACGCAACAATTCGACTATATGTAAACATCTTTTATGTGAAATATCAAACTCAGGTCAGTACTAAATATTGTAAACAATAACATGCATTTTGTATTCAGGTAAAATAATTAACATGCTGAAAGGGGGGTGTAAACTTTTGACCTCAACTGTAGCACTCTAAATGAAGATGCACCGCAGACTTTCTAGTGTTTTAAGAGCGCTCTGCTTTTATAGAGTTGAAGGAAATGGAAACCTGTCGCTGCAGACGCTCCACGATGAGCAGGTGGTTCTTCACACTGCGTTCCAGCGTCTTCAAGACGTCCGTCTGGCAGGAACTGGACGAGCTTTCCTTCACGTTCCCCAGCGAGCGAAGAAGAGCGTCCAGAGAGTCGCGCACAAACGCCTGCTTCTGCTGGAACTGAAGGGTGTGTGTCTCGAATGAGTAACTTCACACCGCACACCGTTATTGCTGTTAAAGTCCAGAACAGACGTGCTCGTGCCAATTATATTTCTAATGTCAGCTTTTAGTTTTGAGGGAATGAAGTTGATAGATTACATTATTTTAGTATAATGTGTTATTTTAGTGTAATTGAGATACTACTAGTTTTTTTTTATAATTTGAATTCATTTTTCTGTTTTCATTTAAATTTTAGTTAACGTTTTGGTTATTTTATTGTGTTTTTGTCATATTATTTTTCTTTATATATCTGTATTTTTAATTTTGGTTTTCATTTTCATTTTTGGCTTGGTTAAGTTAAACTAAATAAGAATTAGAAATGCTGCCTTGGCAACTACTTGAAATAAAATAGAATAGAATTAAATAAATAACACAATTCTATATTTTGTTTCTAGTTTTTGTCTAGTGTTAAGTTCATCTAAATAAGAAAATAAGAAAAAGGAAAATGTTGCCTGAGTAATAAAATAAAATGTAAAAATAAACGTATTATTTTATTTTATTTTAGTTTTAAGCTTTATGGTTCAGTCCAGGATTAAGTTAATCTAAATAAAAATTAGAAATGTTCCCTTGGCAATAAAATTTAATTAAATCAAGTTTTTTTATATTTTACTTTATTTCAGTTAATGAAAATGTTAAATGGATCTAGTTTAGTCTAACATTAAGTTAATCTAAATAGAAATTAGAAATGTTGTCTTGGTAACTAGCTGAAATAAAATAAAATATGAGATAAAATATGAAATAGAATAATAAATAAAATAAAATGCAAATATGAAATTAAATAAAAACAATAAATTAAAATAATAAATAAAAATATATTAAATATTAAATAAAATAAGAAATAAAATAAAAATATGAGATAAAATATGAAATAGAATAAGAAATAAAATAAAATGCAAATATGAAAAAGATAAAAACAATAAATTAAAAATAATAAATAAAATAAATTAGAATAAAAATAATGAAATGAAATAAAAACAAGAAAAAAATAAATAAAATGAAAAAAATATGAAAAAAATAAAATAAAAAAAGAGAGAAAGTAATATAAAATATGAAAAAATAAAAATTAATAATTATATATATATATATATAATATATATATAATTTTGTTTTAAATAAAGTATGAAATAAAGTAAGAAATAAAAATATGAAATAAATAAAAAAATAAATAATAAAAAAATAAAAAAAAAATGTGAAAAAAATGAAAATAAATCAAATAAAATATGAAATAAAAAAAAAAATAATATAAAAGAAATAAAAAAAGTAAGAAATAAAGTAAGAAATATAATAAAATAAAAAAAATGAAATGAAAGAAAAATAAATAAATACAATTAAATAAAATGAAATGTAAAAAAAAAAAAAAAAATGAAATGAAATGAAAGAAAAAATAAAGAAATATAATTAAATGTAAAAAAAAACCATATATATATATATATATATAAAATACGAAATAAAAAAATTAAATAAAATCTTGTTTTACTGTTTGCCTTTATTTGAGTTAATGTCAGTGTTTCTCTTCTGCTTTGAGTTGTAACGGTCAGATGAAGGAGCTGTACTCACGGACGTCTGTTTCCACGCTGCCATGTTGATCCGGACACAGGGCTGCAGGACGGCCGCGGGCAGCTGGTCCGAGCACTGCGTCTGTAACAGCACGTTTACTGTGTGTCTGTCCAGGCTTTGATAACTCATGTGTTCAAGCGTGTAGTGTACCGTGAGCGTCTCCGAGACATCCATGCGTCTCCTCACCTCGGGGTCACAGATGAAGTCGATGGGTCTGGTTTGGCCGAACTGCAGCTGGAGCAGAAGCAGCAGGACACCTGCGGTAGATGATCAACACAAACACGTTTAGCTGCTCGTTTATTTAGAAGAAGACGAAACAAGCATCAAACGGAGCTCAAACAACTCACAATCAAGATATTTCACCTCCTCAAAAACTGCTTTTAGTCTTTAAAGATCTGGGTTTTCAGGTTTCGTTAAAAGTGTGATTTCTTGAACCAGAAAAGCCATCGATAATAAATAAAGGTATTTTATAATGACTAAAAATTTGACTAGTTGTGCCAAGATGGTAGAAATTAACAATTCATTGAAGAGTATAATATATATATTTTAAACACTTATAATTAATCCTCATCCATTAAATCACAAACAATTAGAAAAGTTTCCCAGCGTTGTAAATTCATTGATTAAAAACATTTAGCCTTTAAATATTCTGTAATACTGAAATTGTATTATTTAAATAGCTATTACATTTATTGATGTTTTTAATATACAGAAGCTAGGAGTCTCCATGACAGTGTTATTTGTCTATTATTATTTACTATGGATTTTATTAACATTTTGATTAGCTTTTATTTAAAACATTTTAATTTTCATTTTAGTTTAATATTTTGTAATTTTATGTGCTTTTACCATTTTAATTTTTATATATTTATGTATAGCTTTAGTTATTTCTTTTTCAGTTTTAGTTTTAATAACTTTAGTTATTTCTTTTTCAATTTTAGTTTTTATAATTTTTGTTATTTATTTTTTCAGTTTTAGTTTTAATAATTTCAGTTATTTCTTTTTCAGTTTTAGATTTAATAATTTTAGTTATTTATTTTTCAGTTTTAGTTTTAATAATTTTTGTTATTTTCTTTTCAGTTTTAGTTTTAATAATTTTAGTTATTTATTTTTCAGTTTTAGTTTTAATAATTTTAGTTATTTCTTTTTCAGTTTTAGTTTTAATAATTTTAGTTATTTATTTTTCACTTTTAGTTTTAATAATTTTAGTTATTTCTTTTCAGTTTTAGTTTTAATAATTTTAATTATTTATTTTTCACTTTTAGTTTTAATAATTTTAGTTATTTCTTTTTCAGTTTTAATATTTATTTATTTTTCAGTTTTAATATATATATATTTTTTTTTCAGTTTTAGTTTTAATAATTTTAGTTATTTCTTTTTCAATTTAGTTTTAATAATTTTAGTTATTTATTTTAGGTCACACACGCCGCCAGACTTGCTGTTTCAGCACCCCTCCTCTCTCTCTCTCTCACCCACTCGCGTCAGGGGCCTGGAGAAGGGCGGCGTTGAAGGACGGGGTGATGATGATGATGATGATGATGATGATGAAGGGGAGTCGGCCCACTCGTCACAATATCTTGAGGGTAAACGGATCCTCATGCCGTGCGTTCGTAAATCATGATGAAATAGATAAAGTTTCTAAGAATGTTCTACCTCAACATGTCCTGATATGTTTTTCAACCTTTCATAGTTGTACAACAAGTGAGCAAAGATGCATTCACTAAAGGGCAAACATACAAATGTTTCTATTGTGGTTAGTGTGGCACTGCATGTGCAAACACACACAGTCTGCAGGGCACAAATTAAAAGCTAATACACGTTATAATCTAATGCGCAGCTGCACTGTAACGCACACACATAGCTACAGACAGTAGCGCGTACAATACATCACGTGCACAGAATCATTATGTGGAAATGAATTGTGTGATTTCTGGGTAAAATAACTTAGAAACTGAAAAGTTCAAGCATATATTTCTTAATAACTAAACCCCACAGCTTCACTACTAGTAGAGAGATGCTGCAGGTAGAATTAATTCACACACATCCGCTCTCACTAATGCATGCATTCATATGAATGTAATCTTTACTGTACTACTTACTGTATCTGATTTAGAACGAGCAGGTGAGAAATATAACGACCCAAAGACTAAAGAACTGATAAAATAAGCTGTTATAGGTGCAATATTCATGTTTCACAAGGTGTTTGAGTCACAGCTTCAAACTTATTTGTTCATTAATGACGTCATTAGCGACTAATCGACTTGACTTTCATCACATAAAAGTCGACTTTAAAAAAAATCACAAGTCGTAACTGTTTTACAGTAAAAAGTTACTGTAAAATACTGTAAACAAAAGCTTGCAACGCTTGCCCCGCCTCCGGCGTCTTCTGATTGGTCCACTGTTTTGAAACTGACATTGATGAGCGGCGCTGGCGTAAAAGTTGAAATTCTTTTGGCGTCTTAAAAATGCGTGACGCTTTAAAAGATGCGAGATGTGTGCGCAACAGTCACGCGCGTACGTTTAGTGCATCTACAAAGAAAAACTATGTAAAAGACACGCATTGGAAAAGAAACACGCATTCTGTGAGAACGTTAAAATGTCCTAAAGTTGATTTTAATGTTATTTAAAGGTTACAAAAACGTGCAAACTTTATTGTCACCAACAATATAACGTTATTTGAACATTTATTTTGACTATTCTAAGAATGTTTTTATGATTAGAAGGTTACAAAAAAATCAAGTCTTCATATTAATACTAATAATAAGTATCACTTTTTATAACCAATTCTTACAATGTAAAAAATAAGTATACCTAGTCCTTTAGTGTTCTGTTAGAATCATTATTATACTCATACCTTTTCTTGATTTAATATTTTGACTTTGTTGAATGCATTTGTCATTTTTATTTAATTTCTTTATCTTCTTAAATGTGTATATATATAATATTTATAGTTTTAACTTTTAATTTTAGTTATTTGTAAGTCGCTTTGGATAAAATCGTGACTAAAAGTAAAGTAAAGTAAGTCAAAGGACATGTTATTGGACATGTTATTAAAACAATGTTATTGTAACATGTTATTGGACATGTTATTATAACAATGTTTTCTCCTAACGTTATGAGAAACATATATCAAATATTCATAAAGTTCTAAGAACATTACTTAAAGAACGTTTTGGCTTAATATTTATATAGCCTGCTTTTTAAAAATGTAAGTGAAAGTTGTGAGAATGCTCTCTCAAAGTTATCAACAAATATTCTTCCGGTAAAATTAATATAACCTTCACAAAACATTAGCATAAAATGTGTATTTATACTTTATTCTGAAACTTTTGAGTTGCACGCTAAAAAACTATTTTTTTTACATTATTAAGGAGAATATTAAAAAGTAACATTCCTTTAATATTTGCAAAGTGCTAAAATATAATGTTTTTCTAATGTTTGCATAACCAAGAAACAAAGTTACCAATAAAACCCAACTACAGACGGTATATGTCTAGCAAAGTTAAAAAAAACATTATGAAACACAAAGCAATAGTCTAATAATTGAGTTAAAAAAATGAAAATATCATAGACTACTTCTGAACTAAATTTTGTAAGCCAACGTATAGAGAAAACACGCATTAAACGCAGCTCCAGCCCATGTGACAACTAGCCCCGCTGTGCTTTTCTGCGGTAAATGCGTGATCGCGCTCTTACTTACCCACGCAGTCTGGAGAGTTTGCGCACATGTCCGTCGCCGTCACGCAGCCGTGCGTCATTTGCGTGAGATCCGCTCCGCGCTGCGCTCAAACGCACGCTCTGCGGGGAGACACATGGCATCCGCGTTTCCAGCAGAGTTCAGAGCGTCTTTCGCAACGCGCGCGCAGTCATTCATCAGAGCGCGCGCTGTGAAAGAGTCACGTTCTGTCCTGAACACGGAGCGAGTCACGTGACACGACTTCACAACATCGTGGGTTAATCATTAGTTTGTCATTTGAAAAACAATATTTGATAATTTTGCGTTTATTTTCATTCTGTTTTACTGATAGTGATCTTATTACAATGACCTTATTTTTTATAGTGATCTTATTACAATGACCTTATTGTGTGTGTGTGTGTGTGTGTGTGTGTGTGTGTGTGTGTGTGTGTGTGTGTGTGTGTGTGTGTGTGTGTGTGTGTGTGTGTGTGTGTGTGTGTGTGTGTGTGGGTGTGGTGTGTTTTGTGTGTGTGTGTGTGTGTGTGTGTGTGTGTGTGTGTGTGTGTGTGTGTGTGTGTGTGTGTGTGTGTGTGTGTGTGTGTGTGTGTGTGTGTGTGTGTGTGTGTGTGTGTGTGTGTGTGTGTGTGTGTGTGTGTGTGTGTGAGAGAGAATAGGAAGAGTTCATTTGCAATAACAGATGACTCACAATTTTCAAAAATCATATTTTTTCATTGTGCATTCCATTTCATCGCAATCAAAAAACATGATTTTTGAAAAAGGTAAAAAACAAAGTTATCTGTTTTTGCAAATAAACTCTTCATATATATATGTTTTGTATTTTATACATCCAACATAAAGAGATCATGTGCCACTGCTAGAAAAAAATATTATTTATTTATATTTTGCATTTGATTTGATAATATATTTGAATTTTATTGACATTTATGTTCAGCATTGTAAATAAATTATCTTCATTCAATTTTCTTTAATTCCAAAATTTTATATGTAATTAGTAAACAATTGTTTGTTCCATTACAAATAATAAAGCTCCTGTAATAACTAATAAGTACATACAGTTGTGCTCAAAAGTATTGTAAATATGATCAAAGAAGGCTGTGAAAATAACTCTGCATTGTTTATCCTTTTGATCTTTCATTCAAAAATAGTACAAAATCTAACCTTTAATTTAAGCAACAATAAAAAAAGTAAAAGTGGAGGAAAATCACATTATGAAATTAATATTTTTCTCTAGTACACAAAGGCCACAAGTATTGGCACCCCTAAAAACTTCTTATGATTGAAATATCTCTGAAGTATATTTCCATTCATATTATAACATTATTATTAATATTAAATTATTTACATTTCAATCCATTAATTAAGCTTAATTAAATTAATTAATTAATTACTTTATTACACTTCATTCAGGGTTCCTGTAATATAATATATATACAGTATACAGTATATATATTTGAATATTAATATAATGAAATGAAATTACATTTGATAATAAATATATAACAAAATATCACACACACACACACACACACACACACACACACACACACACACACACACACACACACACACACACACACACACACACACACACACACACACGCACACACACACACACACACACACACCACACACACACACACACACACACACACACACACACACACACACACACACACACACGCACACACTCTCTCACACACACACACACACTTTATATCTTTAATCAGATGTCATAACATTTCATTATATTATTTTTAATATTTCATTTTATTTGTCTATCTGCATTTATAACTAATGATTATAATAACATATAATTATAAATAAATAATTAGCATTTTATAATTTCATTGATTTTGTCTTAAATTGTTTATTATATTAACATTATACAATTAATTAAAATAAATTATAAAAAATAATAATACTATTATAAAATTATTAGAATTGCAAAGCAAACGTTGTCATGATAATAAATAAAAGAGGAAAATCACTCTCTTTGTGTCTCTCTCTGTTCAAGTGTGTCTCTGTTTATGGGGTGCAGGGCTCGTCACCATGACAACTACAAGCAATGGAGAGGAAGCGTCTCTCTGTCTCTCTCTCTCTTCTCTCTCTCTCTCTCTCTCTTCTCTCTCTCTCTCTCTCTCTCTCTCTCTGATTCTCTCTCTCTCTGTCTCTCTCTCTCGCTCGCTCTCAGCCTCGACTTCTTCTCTGTTCCTTTCACAGTAAAGAAGGATTTTGGGATGCGTGCGTGTCGTCTTTAATCATGAAACGAAGGGATTCTGGGACCTCAGAGGGAATCTGGTCGTGACAGACGGATGGTTTGCAGATGCTTTGTGGATCTGAGCTCGCTGTGAATTATCAGTTCTAGTGCGTGTGTGTGTGTGTGTGTGCGTGCGTGCGTGCGTGTGTGAGTGTGTGTGCGCGTGTGTGTGTGTGATGACTCACGTCACAGACGAGGAGACGCGCATCTGTCCGTCATGTGCTCGTGGTTTTGACGTTCCTCTCATTCTGCCCTGCTCTCACACTCTCTGCGGCCGCTGTCTGACCGGAGGGGCGGGGCCTGATCGCCACAGGGGCGGGGCCTCCTCCTCTCATCCAATCGTTCTCTGTCCGAACTGTCGTCATGGCGTTGAGCTGCCCTGCTTTGACTGGTCATCTGCTCTGACCTGTCTGCCCCTTGACCCCACAGTGACCTTTGACCCTACAGAGAGAGAGAAGCGTGAGGAACAGAGATGGGAGACGGGTGAGTGCAGGAATACTGCGTACTGCTTCTTAAAAACAGCATGCATGGGGAACAGTGCGCTATATATTACTATTTCATGGCGGTCTCCATCCTGTAGATGGCAGCGTGGATCTTTCTGAAGAGGAAATGGAAAAATCAGTTTCAGGTGAGACACTCAGAAAGGAACACTAGCATACTACACACTGCAGTACATACTGCACACTACACACTGCAGTACATACTGTGCACACTACACACTGCAGTACATACTGTGCACTACAGTACATACTGCACACTGCGCACTACAGTACATACTGCACACTACACACTGCAGTACTTACTGTGCACACTACACACTGCAGCACATACTGCACACTGCAGAACATACTGCACACTACACACTGCAGAACATAATGCACACTACACACTGTAGTACATACTGCACACTGCACACTACAGTACATACTGTACACTATACACTGCAGTACATACTGCACACTACACACTGCAGTACATACTGCACACTGCGCACTACAGTACATACTGCACACTACACACTGCAGTACATACTGCACACTGTGCACTACAGTACATACTGCACACTGCAGTACACACTACACACTGCAGTACATACTGCACACTACACACTACAGTACATACTGCACACTACACACTGCAGTACATACTGCACACTACAGTACACTGCACACTACACACTGCACACTACACACTGCTGTACACACGGCACACTACACACTGCAGTACATACTGCACACTACACACTGCAGTACATACTGCACACTACACACTGCAGTACACACGGCACACTACACACTCCAGTACATACGGCACACTACACACTGCAGTACATACTGCACACTACAGTACACACTGCACACTACACACTGCAGTACATACTGCACACTACACACTGCAGTACACACGGCACACTACACACTCCAGTACACACTGCACACTACACACTCCAGTACACACTGCACACTACACACTGCAGTACACACGGCACACTACACACTCCAGTACACACTGCACACTACACACTGCAGTACATACTGCACACTACAGTACACACTGCACACTGCACACTACACACTGCAGTACATACTGCACACTACACACTGCAGTACACACGGCACACTACACACTCCAGTACACACTGCACACTACACACTGCAGTACACACTGCACACTACACACTGCAGTACACACGGCACACTACACACTCCAGTACACACTGCACACTACACACTGCAGTACATACTGCACACTGCATGTGCACAATTTACATTTCTAATCCAATTTTGGTGCAAAACTTTGAATAATCTGCACAAATAATAATCAATAAGGAGATACAGAACATGTTCACAATATCTAGTATATGCAATCCAAAAGTGTATTATATATATTATATATATAAAATCTATAACTCTCTTCTGAAGGTCTGCTCTTCACCCTCGATTCGTCCTGCTCTGATTCGTCGCTTCACCTCTCAAGCTCCGCCCTCGCCGTCACCTTCACAGGTCACATGATCTCATCACATGACACCTGTGCACTTCCTCAGGTGTGCGGCAGCGTGAGCGTCTCCAGAGGACAGTATTACTGGGAGGTGGACGTCTGCAACAGCGCCATCTACAGGATAGGTGAGAGAACAGCAGCTTTCAGTGCTCATGTTTGATGCGCTGCTGATGCATATATGAAGATATTTCAATAAATCAAATAATAAGAGCTCTCACGTGAGGAAATGTAGAGCAGGTTTCTCAAAGCGTGGGCTGAAGAGGCATCGCAAGTGCCTTGAACAAATTCAGAAGTGTTAAATCATTGAATTATAGTTAACTGAAACTTAAAAACACTTTAGAAATTGTTACTTGAGACTAAAAATATACCAAAAATATATAAATATTTCTACTAGCTTGATGTTTAACTTGAAGTACTAAAATAAAAAAGTTAAAATGTTATATACATATATATATATATAACATCATTAAAAACTATAGAGGAAAACACAAACTAAGACTAAAATGGAAAATATAAAAATAAAAAATAATTCAAACTATTAATAAAAACTATAACAGTACTGTATTGTGGGATTACAATAACACCAATTTCAATCATTACATTTATTGCTTAGACAAAATGAGGACTATTATTCTATATTTTATTTTTGAGGAATTAAAATGGTTTTATTAAAAAAATATAAAAAAATAAAATAAAACCTAAACTTATTTTATTCCAGATAGTCGCCACGACAACATTTCTCATTTACTAAAACATATAAATAAACTAAAAATTATAACGTAATAATAATTATATAGATATACTTAAATAATAATAATGACAAAAACACACAACAACTAGTTAAAATAAAATAAAATCATAATTAAAACAGAAAATGTAAAAATAAAATCTAATAAAAAAAATAATAATAAGAATAAATGTTGTGCAACACCCTTAATATTATGATTTATGTAACTCAAAATGCAGTGTATTAATGATTTCTTCAGAAACTTTTCTTAACGATCTCTTCCTCAGGAGTGATGTCATCATGTGATGGGCGTGGCTGGTGGCTGGAGAGGCGTGGCTCTGCGTTTCACACTGTGTTTGACGGACAGCGTGAGCTCCTCCCCTCTGTTCCTCCTCAGCTGAAGACAGTGGGCGTGTTTCTAAATGTGGGCGGAGCTTCGATAACCTTCCACAATCCGGTAACTCAAGAGTTTCTCGCCGCAATCCCCGCCCACTTCAGTGCCCCCCTCCATCCTGCTCTTCAATTGGGCCAGGGAAGACTCAAGCTCCGCCCCGGCCTGCCGCCGCCCAATCACGTCTTCCTCAGCCACAGCTCTGCCTATCGCGGTCCAGGAGGGGCGGGAAGCGGGCGCTGGAGGCGGGACGTTGCGTTTGGGTCGGTGAGGGCCGTGATTCAGAAGTTTGAGGAGATTTCGGACTCGGACTCGGGTCTCGTCTCCAGCATCGGTTCACTGCCTGATACCAATAACAGTACAGAACGGCTCCGTACCAAAACCTAGTGCGCTTTCTACCCAGGCAGCACCCTAGTTAGACAGTAACTGCCCTCTGAGATCTACGGAGCCCCTAAAGGGACAGAAAATTAGGGTGGAAGGGAAAAATATTTGTCATAACTTTTGCGTTCTCTTGCAAAGATATTTTGCAAAACCAGTTGAGTTCGGACAAACACTTCGTGTTTATCGTACAGCTTGCAGTGGCTCATTAAAGGCTTAACGCGGCTTAATGAAGATGATAAACAAGAACAAACATGCTATATTATGTATTAATAATATGTACTGTTTACATGCAAGCAGATGAGCATAAAATATGAGCTGAATTGCACGATACGCATTTTCTCCCCCATTGAAAAGCGCGCTTAACATGGCTTAATATATATATATGTATATAAAAAAGTGATAAAAGCCCAAATTTGACATTTTATTAAAAATATACTCTATGTACAGAAAAGCAACGTGCTAGAGTTTTTATAATGTTTTGTCTGCGGGGGAGAAAACACATGAAACGCTGGGCTCATCTAATATTATTAGCCTAATAATGTTATCAGTATTTATTATTATGGAATATGTTTTAATACAATAAGCCACATTAAGCATTTTGGAATGTCCCAAAAGCGTGCCTTGAACTAAACACTGACTGTGTTTCTTTATACTTGAGTCCAAGTTCAAAATAAAACTTTATATTAAAAAATAAATAACAAAATACCCCCCAATGCAAAATATAGAGCAGCATCACACGAATGCAAAATGCAAACAGCGCCACCTGTAGAGCAGAAGATGTATTGTCTTCTTGTGGTGAATTTATTTGGTATTTTATGTATTTATGTTCATGTTTTCTGGATTATATTCTGTGGTTGCAAGAGATTGTGTTTCCAAAATGACGCTTGTCATCTTTTTGAGTGATGACTGAGAACTGAACACACCTGATTGAAATACTGTACAATAACCAAAGATAACACACAACTCATTTACAGGAAATAAATACAATAATTTGGACATATTAATTACATGATCACTGTCACACTGGTCATTAAAAGTTTTTAAAATATTCCTTAAATACTGTAAATAATAAAACCTATTTATTATTACATGTCTCTCTGGGATACTTTATTGTTGCTGGTCAATGGTGGCATTCAGAGGTCCAATATTTGTGAATAATAACACTATATTATAGTTGTACCCCCCCCCCCCCCCCCACACACACACACACACACACACACACAGACTCGCGCACGCACACCAAAACACACACACACACACACACACACACACACACACAAAACACACACACACACACACATCACTTGTTTTCTCTTAACATTATGAGAATATAATATTCAGTCAAACCAAAAATCATTCAGACAGCAGATATCATTTTTAATATTTTTTCACTTGTCACTATAGTTCATGTATGTAAGCAAAACAAAGCAAACTGTGAGATATTACACCCAAATATTATTCATACAGTGAAATATGGGATTAAAACATATTCAATCACTTTGATCTGATCAGTTTTTGTTTAATTGCTAATGAGATGTTTTTACACACAGACTGAACTAAACGAAGCATTGCTTGGTAATCTGGCTAAATTGTTTTTATCTAATTGTTTAATAATTTAACATCTATTCAACCGAATTCATTTCTATCAAAGTTATCTGACATTATCAAGATCAATTTCTTCTGACGCAGTTTAACTCATATTTTAGTACCATTTTGAATATGTGAGAAATGCTGAAGATATCTGAATAAATTCGGTTTGACTGTATATTAGTAAAGTTATAACGACTTTAAGAGCATTGTGTCATATTTTACATAACTTGGTTAGATTTGTGAGAACATGGGTTGATGTAGCGTTGTTAATTCACACCAGGGTCCGACCAAACCGCATCTTAAAACAGTCTGTCCTCCCTCATGTGTGAAAGAGCTGCATTAGCATACTAAACGAGTACTTCTGTCTGTTAGTGACCTGTTAACGTCATCTGTTTCTCATTATTACTCCATTATCACCATGCATTCATCTCCTCACGAGCCAGCTCGGATTCATCTGGCCTAATGACGAACTAGTTTCTACTTTCGCATCAGAACCTATAAATGAATAGATGTTGAGTGAGTCTGCCGCCTGACGCTGTGTGTGTGTCGTAATGATGTGATAAACACTCGGTGTGCATTGGGACCGGATGTGTGTGTTTACCGTTTAAACACTCATCAGATAGACATCCCATCATCAGGACCACGACTCCCGTCATCCACCGACAGAGAGATGATGATTTACAGATGTGCTGGTCTGTGAAACAGATGCATATCAGAGACACAACATACTGTACACACAAATAAAGCAATGAAACAGATACATATCAGAGACACAACATACTGTACACACAAATAAAGCAATGAAACAGATACATATCAGAGACACAATATACTACTGTACACAATAAAGCAATGAAACAGATACATATCAGAGACACAACATACTGTACACACAAATAAAGCACTGAAACAGCACTACAGAGACACAACATACTGTACACACAAATAAAGCATGAAACAGATACATATCAGAGACACAACATACTGTACACACAAATAAAGCAATGAAACAGATACATATCAGAGACACAACATACTGTACACACAAATAAAGCACTGAAACAAATACATATCAGAGACACAACATACTGTACACACAAATAAAGCAATGAAACAAATACAAGACACAACATACTGTACACACAAATAAAGCACTGAAACAAATACATATCAGAGACACAACATACTGTACACACAAATAAAGCACTGAAACAGATACATATCAGAGACACAACATACTGTACACACAAATAAAGCAATGAAACAGATACATATCAGAGACACAACATACTGTACACACAAATAAAGCAATGAAACAGATACATATCAGAGACACAACATACTGTACACACAAATAAAGCAACAGAACACAGATACATGATCAGAGACACAACATACTGTACACACAAATAAAGCAATGAACACAACATACTGATACATATCAGAGACACAACATACTGTACACACAAATAAAGCAATACAGAGACACAACATACTGTATAAAGCACTGATGTACATCAGGTGAGACACAACTCAAGCATTACACACAGTTTTATGCACTGGTCACTTTTGACATCTGGCTGTCCAGGTTTCAAACATTGTGGAATAAACACTGGTTAATTCTATTGCTGGCTGTCCAGACTTGTCTGTAGTGAGTCACAGTGAGTCTTTAAAGCTTAATTCTATTTTCCGTATACAGAAGCACTACTGTTTTACTCCTCTCTATATTCTGAAGGCTTGTACAGAAAGCTTTGTTTACATACCATTCGTACATTTATTTTGTTTTACATATTTTTTGTTTTGGTGTATTTTTTATTAATATCCTTTATTTCAATTCAACAAAATTACACTAATTTGTATCAAAATCACTGCAATAGTCCAGTAATTCAGGCAATCTGCAATTTTCATATTTAATCCATACATATTTAAAAAATACTTCAATTTGTTTGCAATACCTAAATTTTCATCATAGTTCAAAAAATGTTTGCAATACTTAATGTTATCAGTCAAATAATTAAGGTAAACTCTATTAGTTATAGTTTTTACCCTATTTATCTGGGGTGTCTTTACTTTTGCACCTGGCAAAATATTTTATAGTGTATATTCATAAGGTACTGAAAGGTGGTCCAAAGAAATGTGTGTTTTATTGAAATGCATTTGATAAATACCACGGTACACATTCAAAACATAGAAAGGCAATCTATGGGAAAACACATACTGGAAACATTAATGGATAAAAGCATCTGCTAAATGCATAAATGTAATTACCATCACATGCATATCAGTGTCCTTTGATATATATATAATGTTACCGACTGATTACATTATATTCACAAAAATGATATGGTTAAAATCAAATAAAACCAGGTCAATGAATGGCAATACCACAGTGTGTTTATGGTTATGGTATTTTACTGTATTACCTGAAATCTTTTGTCTGAGAAAACACAGAGTCTTCAAATGGAAGTAGATTTAGTGTAAATGCCTCTGCAAAACAAATACATACTGAAATAATCATAATAATAATACACAAATAAAGTACTGAAACAGACTAATAGTACATTAATGTAGCTTACACAGATAATTCAAATCATAGTTTTACACATCAAAAACTAGTTATGTGTATATGGTACTGTAATGTGGTCCAAAATAAGGTACTTTACAGTATATAAAATACTGTTTTAATGTATATCACTGTCTTTGATACAGCCTCCCATGACACGGACTTATGATGTGTTCACTAAAACATCTCATGGTTGAAACCAATTAAAACATGGTCAAATAATATCAATACCACGATATATATGGCATATGGTTATGATGTTTCAGTTTCATCAAATGTTTATATAATCAAAATGACTTGAATCAGGTGAGGATTATTAGATGTAATTATGACATAGCAGCATAAACATAGCATGGCCTGGGCAATCTTATTATCTAAGTTTTGCTCATAATAAAAGACAGAAACTCTTATAGACCCAGAATACACACACACGCACACAGAGACACACTCACGCACACACACACACACACACACTCACACACACACACGCGCGCACACACACACACACTCACACACACACACACACACACACACACACCTCACACACACTCACACACACACACACACACACGCGCGCGCACACACTCACACTCACACTCTTTTTCTCTCACTCACACACACGCGCGCGCGCACACACTCTCACTCACACACACACGCGCGCACACACTCTCACTCACACACTCTTTTCTCTCATCACACACACACACACACACACACGCGCGCGCGCGCGCGCACACACTTCACTACACACACCTTTCTCTCTCATTATAAGGAGGTTCCTGTCGGTTTCTCCTCGTGAATGCTCGATTCTTCATAGATGAAATGCGTCGTGAATGGTTTTCGATATACGCCATGTGACATCAACACGCGCGCGCGCATGTGGGTTTCCATGTTTTATGCTATAGGCGTAATGTTTTTATACTGTACAATCTACTACCTAAACTACACCTAAACTTAGCCCTCACAGGAGACATTCTGCATTTTATTTTTCAAAAAACTTTATGCTGCATGATTTCTAAGCTTGTTTCCTCATGGGGACCAAAAAATGTCCCCACAAGATAAAGATTTACTGGTATTACTATCCTTGTGGGGACATTTGGTCCCCAGACGTGATAAACCAGCTCGCACACACTCTCTCACTCACACACACACACACACACACCTCTTCTCTCTCATTATAAGACGAGGTTCCTGTCGGTTTCTCCTCGTGAATGCGTCCATAATATCTTCAGTTATCACCTCATGATGAAATGTATAGAGCTCGTGATCGAATGATGATCGATTCCCATTCTCGACGGATGCGCAGGTGTGAACGCCATCAGCATGGAAATAACACACCTCACACACACACACACCTCTCTCACACACAGACACACCTAACACACACATACACACACCTCTCACACACACAGCGCGCACACAAACACCGCGCGCGCACACACACACACACACACTCTCTAACACACACACGCTCGAGCACCTCGTGTGTACCTGTGAACGCGTTTCGGAAACGCTAATACACACTCTGACCGTTCGCTGTGTATATTGTGATGTTTAGTTCTGTCTCACATGTCTGTTAGTGTTAACGGAGTATAATGAGACTATAACACACACGACCGTGAGAAACTACACGACGAGAGCACGCCTATTCAATGCGTTCAATACATGATAATAAATAATACAATAAACTAAAGAAATAAATGGCTAATGTGATAGTAAAATTACATGTCATTTTAATTAAGTTTCATTTTTTAGTTATTGAATTAAATATGTATAATCGTTTAATATAGCTTAAATAAATATGTACAACTTAACCTATAATAATTATAATAAATATAAAAAAATAATAATACAATTAAATAAATTATAATTGTTTAATATCGCCTAAATAAAATATATTCTATAAATGCACAAAAATGCAACTATAATATATACATTTTAGTAAATACTAAAAAAATTACAAATTATAGACGAATATAATAATAATAAAATTAACGAAAATAAGACACAATTATATTTAAGTTATAAATTTTGTTATTGAATGTGTAGTCATTTAATTTCCCCTAAATAAAATGTATTATATAGACTATTATATTATTATATAGATTTGATGTATATATATATATAAGCTATACATTTCATAAATGTCAACGTATTGTAATTTAACGATAGCGACTTTATTAGAGACTCTTATTATTTAATAAAAGCGAACATTCCGAAACTAATCCAGCGCGCGCGCATTAAAATACGCGCCTCGCGAGGACAAAGGCGCGCTCGCTCGCACACATCTCTGTGTTCGTGGAGCTGCATTTATCTGTAATCTCAGGAGAGAAAAGAGAACAAGCTGAATGTTTCTGCCCCGCGTCCCCTGCTGGCGTTTATTGCGCGTCTTTCTCATGTAGAGCGTCTTCTACAGCCGCGTTTAACATCTGCATGGCGGGAAGGCCGCGGGGAACCGCGCGGTTTCCGGATCACTGATATACGACCCGCTTTATTATTTTGTTATTTTATTATTCCATTAGCCATCATCTAGAGCCTTTCAGATCCCGCGGAGGGGAAATGACCCCATAACCACATACAGAGAGGGAGGTCATCGACAAACCACTACAGATTATTATTATTATGATGATGACTGTCTTTACATTTAAAGGGGACGTGTCAAGATTTATATCCGACTGACGTCATCCTGCAAACAAGGAAAGTTATGAGTTCTTCCAGTAGCGTTAATAAAACATCATCTGGTGATTAATAATGTTCTAAAAATATTAGCACAAAAACATCGTTTGATTTCAGAAACGTTTCAGTTGGACGTTCGTCTAATGTTACTATAACGTTCAGATGTAACATCACAATGTAACATTCCCTTAATGTAAATAAAATAAAGTGTATAAAATGTAACATTCCCTTAACGTTCGAATCAAAAACCAACGTTCTAAAAAAACTCAACGTTCATAGAACATTCAAAAAGAACGTTTTCATAACTTAAAGTGAACTTTAGCAAAACGTTCTTAGAATAAAAACATTATTTACACGTATTTCAATTTCATTTTTGTGTGTGTGTGTGTGTGGGGGGGGGTGTTTTAGGTGAACGCGCATCTAACATATTTTCCCACTTACACCAAAACGTTCAGAGAACATTTAAAAGTAACATTCAAATCATAAAACTGAATGTTTCTGTAATCATTCAAAAAATCAATCAATCAATTTTAAAAGCTGGATGTTTTGAACGTCTCGAGAACATTCAGAAATAACGTTCTCGTGACAACATTATAAAACGTTCTACATATGTATGTTAGCTGGGAACGTTATCAAAAAGGAAAACACATATAACACAACACTGATATGAAAGGAACTCAATTGATAAATAAAAGCATTGATGTTTTAACTTCAAACATCAAACATGAATGCGTTTAGTCTCATCAAAACCCCAAACAAGTGTTCGTTCCCATTAAAGCCTGTGTTTGTCGGCTTCCCTGAAGACCCAGTGAGGGAAATATAATTGCTTCTGGTTCCTCATTGTTCTTCTCAAAGAAAGGCCCTGGTTCTTCTCAGGGTGCATTCAGTGAGTTACTTGTGTAGGAAGTCTTGAGAAAGAAATAAAGGACTCCCCACTCAGCCTTTGATAAGCACATTAAAATGAGAATCATGGAGCAGCGAGACCCAAACCAGAGAACTACAGACACAACAACAGTCCAGCTCTCCGTGCTGACAGATGCAGTCAATGCTCGTCTCTGGAAATGAGTAAAAATATAAATCATATCTACACAAAACAAAGAGTCTATTGTTCCTTCAGCTTCAGCTGTGTGAGCTGCTGTACAGTTATTTGGAGGCTAAACGGTTTAAATGTTACATTACAGGCCTTTGTGGGCTCTTTTTGTTATTTTTTAACAATTAAAAATTATTTGTGGATCTTAAATGTTTCATAGTTTATTAAATTAATTTGGGTTCTATTTTTTTTTATCAGATTGCCAGTTTGATGCATCCATCTTTAACCTCAAAATTAGGAATTAACAATATAAAAAAATATATAAAATCATCCAATTTAACTTTTTTAGAATACATTTATTATTTAATTTAAATTCCCAACAGAAGATTTGTGGTGAATATTTATTCGAAAAAAGTGCAAATAGCTAAAAATGTAATCTACTGTAAATCTTGTTATAAAAGGCAAATTAAATATTTTTTTTGTTTTTAATTATTTTAATTGATTTTGTTTCCCAACAGGTTTGTGATGAATGGGGGGGGGGTAAAAACAAATTACACACAAATAAATAAAATGTATTCCAAACATTGTACACTTGTTATAAAAAGCTAATTAAATAAACATAAACACTTGGTTAAATACAAAAGCATTAGTCTACAACTACATATTGATCATTATCGTCATTATTGATGATAATTTTTATATTTGTAAGACGGAAAGAGGAATTCATTGCACGAGCGGTAAAGACTAAACGAGCGTGATTCCGATCATTCATAAGTGTTGCTGGATGTGTATTAAACGCTTGATATTCGCAGGTGAAGTTCTGTCTCTGAGGACACGCCCCCTCCGCCCCCCCTCCTCACATGCACCGGATAAAACCGGGAGCGCGCGGACACGACTCAGTATAAGACACGGTGCTGCGCAGGACGACTCGTGTTGACTGCGTTACTTCTGGAGAACTGCGCTATTATAGATTGGTCTGTGAGGGATGGAGGAGCTGCGCGTGCTGTGGATTCTGTGCTGCGCGTGCATCGCATCGGCTCTGGGTTCGAGACTCAAAACACCCGCGTTACCCATCCAGCCTGAGACGGAACCCATGATCTCGAAAGGCTTGTCCGGTAAGAGATACAGCTTTTTAACCGATATAACTCAACTGAAGGACCGTATACACGGTCTGTATCCAGAACCGTTCATGCTTCTTTGTGCTTTAATGCTTCATTATTGGTTCTTCAACACTTTAAAGCACCAGATGCAATAAAACCCGATTGGATTCCATTAAGAACGTTTATTTTTTATTCTAAATATGAAGGAACACTCTTGATTGGATCAGAATAAACAAGGTTTTGTTTTAAAAATGTTGCATTTAGAGCCAAAAGCCTCCACACATAACTTAATTTTCTAGTTTTTTAGATAACCATCAATGCTTTAATGTATGTTTTAATGTCTCATCATTGGTTCTTCAGCTCTTTAAAGCAGCAGATGCTATTAAACCCATTGGATTCTAACAAGAACGTTTATTTTTGGTTCTAATGAATGCATTTGGAGGGAACAACTCTTCTTTTGTTAAGAATAAAGTGGTTTTGGTTGCATTTAGAGCCAAAAGCCTCCAAAAATTACTTCATTTTCTTGTTTTATTAAACCAATCAATGCATTTAGAGCCAAAAGCCTCCAAAAATTACTTCATTTTCTAGTTTTATTAAACCAATCAATGCATCTGGTGATTTAAAGAAGATAGATACCTTAAATATTTACCTGAAGAGCTTTAATAATGCATTAATAGAAATGTTTAGGATAGAACCAACATGTGCAATAAGAGCTATATACAGTAACAGTTGAGTTTCTATATGGTTCTTGGGAGGCGAAGTACGTTTCTGAGGTTTCATTATTGGATCTTAAACTCTTTAAAGCATCAGATGCAATAAAACCCAATTGGTTTTAATTAGAACCATTATTTATTTGGTGCATATGATGAAAAAGGCTTCTTTTGATAAGAATAACTGAAATAATTCTTTAGAAAACCAATGCATCTGATGTTTTAATGATTCATTATTGGATCTTCAACTCTTTAAAGCACCATTTGGATCCATTATTTTGGGGTTCTAATGAGTGTATATGAAGAAAAACTCTCTTTTGATCATAATTAGGTTGCATTTAACGCCAATAGCCCCAAGTTCTTTATAAAACCACCAATGCATCTGGTGTTTAGGAACATATAGACACCAAAACAGTTCTGAAGAACATTAATCATCAGAGATATTATGGACAGAACCAACAGTATTTTGATCTCCAAAAGAGCGTAAAGGTTCTTCAATGGCCCTTTTCAAGAACGTGAAAGAGTTCATGATTTGCTATATGGCTCTTTGGAGGCTAATTAAGTTTTTGATGATCCATGATTGGTTCTTCAGCTCTTTATAAAGCACCAGATGCTATTTTAAAGAACTATATCTTATAGCAAGCAATAACACCATTTGTGGATTCCAATCAGAACTTTATTGCTGGTTTTAATGAGTGTTTATGATGAAAAACTGGGCTTTTGTTGGTCTGTTTGACCAAATTTAAGTTGCATTTAGAACTTACTTCTCTATTCCTTTAGAAACCCATCAATGCATCTGATGTTTTAGACCCTAAAGAATCTCCTAAGAACCAGATAAACACTAGGACTCGCCCCAGAGACTTTGAAGCAGTGGCACAAAGGCTTTTATTATGATTGACCTCCGTATAGGACAGTTTACGTGCGTGTCTTTGAAAGTGTTTGGCTTAACCATAAATAGTTTCATAGTCTAGCTTTATAAACTGCAACCGATGATCACTGACCTCATTCCAGATGCAATAAATGGCAAATGTACTCGAATCTCTCAGTCTCTCTTCAAAACAAAGCCGAGGAGATGTTTTGGTTAGCAGCGCTGAAGGGAAGAAATCACATTTAGTTGGTGTTCTTGAAGATTTGGCTCAGTTTGAAGCTGATTCGTACACATTCCCGTCCTCGAGGTCTCTCACGCTGCTCTTGTTTATTGTCTCGAATCAGGTTGCTCCTTCGGCGGACGCTTTTATTCGCTGGAAGACACGTGGCATCCAGATCTCGGAGAGCCGTTCGGTGTGATGCATTGTGTTATGTGTCACTGTGAGCCGGTAAGACGTCAAACACACTCTGCGTTTCAGAACCGAGGAACCGGTCAACATTGACCGTGTGGTGTTATATGTTCACGTGTGTTGTAGACAACAAAAAAATATTCAAATGTGAATGTATTTTGTTTTTATTTAAACATGCAAAATATGTTTAAATACTTCAAACATTATATTTATATTTTATAATGTTTTTAGAAAATACACATTGGTATTTTAGATCTTTTGAAACATTTTCAATATTATTTCTATTTATTATTTTATAATGTTTAAAAAAAACTATTTAAAAATATATATATTGGGATTTTAGATCTTTTGAAACATTTTCAATATTATTTCTATTTTTAATTTTATAATGCTTAAAAAAACTATTAAAAAATATATATATTGGTATTTTAGATATTTTGAAACATTTTCAATATTATTTATATTTGTTATTTTATAATGTTTAAAAATATATATATTGGTATTTTAGATCTTTTGAAACATTTTCAATATTATTTCTATTTTTTATTTTATAATGTTTAAAAAAACTATTTAAAAAAATATATTGGTATTTTAGATCTTTTGAAACATTTTAAATATTCAAATATAAATTTTACATCAATTTAATTCTTTTTTTTATATTTTGAAAAATGTATTTTTTGTCACATGGAATACAAAATTAATTTTAAATTGTATATTATTTTAACTAATTACTTTTTAATATTATTTTTTTTAAATATTTCTTCTGTAGAGCTGCTTAAAGCTGAATTAAACTCGTTTCAGAATTGTTGCATGTTCCTGTTTATTTCTGTGAAGCCGGTCTCTGGATGAATAAATAAATGTGCTCATCTGAATTCAAACCACGTGTCTCTCACTCTCTCTATCTGTCTCTCCCTCTGTCTCTCTCTCTCCCTCTCTGTCTCTCTCTCCTCTCTGTCTCTCTCTCTCTCTGTCTCTCTCTCTCTCGGTGCAGCAGAGGAGCCAGCGTGGGAAGGCGTTTGGGAAGGTGAGCTGCAGGAATATGAAACAGGACTGTCCCGATCCGACCTGTGACGATCCGGTCTTGCTTCCAGGACACTGCTGTAAAACATGCCCGAAAGGTACGAGTGTGTGTTTCTGCAAATGGTGAACAAATGGAAAAATTTTTTTGTAATGCCGTCACACTGTTAAACGGGAAAACGTGTGAGGGAATGATGGAAAGTATTGGCCAGCGCTGTGTCTCGCAGACAAACGGATGATAAATGGCAGCGAGTGTGGATAGATGATGGTCTGGTCCGCTGTAATTGCACTCATGTTTATGGATGCCGGTCCGTGTAGAACATTGGCTCTTTTGTGCATCCTACGATTTTTCTGACATCATGCATCTGGGTTTGCGTGGTCACAGGCGGCTCTGGGAGAAAGGAGGCGGAGTCTCTGTTTGAGTTCTTCCAGGAGAAAGATGATGATTTGCATAAGTCCTACAACGACAGGTCCTACATCAGCTCGGAGGAGAACAGCAACCGAGACAGCACCAGCGGTGAGACTCCAAACCCTCACAATGCATTCAAAAACTGAAGAATCGTTATCTTAGAACACAGTCATAAATTAATATGTTTAAACTAAAACCATACTGAATCCGATCAGCAACTTCTCATGAATTAGTGAAAGTTAAAAAATGAGAAATTTCAAATTACACATGAACCACAGTGAAAAAAATGTGATGTAAAATTTATATATATTTTTGTCAATACTGGTGAGAATTTTTTTATGAATATATCATTGTATGAAATTTATAAACACATAATCTGAGAATTATTGGTGTTAACACAATTGGAATGAATGCAATTTAATTAAATTCCTTTGAATTTATATCTCAGGAGTGCACAAAAACAGTCCAAATTTATTAAACGTACATATTTATATAACAAATATAACTCTGAAACATTTTCAAACAAAATAAATCTATTTTACTTGCATAAACATTTACTTTTGGGTGGAAAAAGTGATTTTTCATGCTGCAGTAGTTTGTTTAGACGTATACATTCATGTTTATGAACGAAATTCAGAACAAAGTGTGTGAGATATGAAGGCCAAATATATTTTTACTAAAGTTTTGACACTAATATAACTTCATAGACAGTTTTTAATGTTACCACGCTATAACTGCATTACCCATTTTTTATTAATTAAAAAAATTATATAATTTTTTAATTAAACATGAAACACTGAAAAAACTATGATGCAAAAATTATATATATTTTTGTCAATATTGATGAGAAATTTTATTTGAATATTTCATTGTATGAAATTTACACGATCATATGATCTGAGAATTATTGTTGTCAACCCAATTGGAATTAATGGAATTTAATTCAATTCTTTGAATGCATAACTCAAGATTGTTAAAAAACAAGTCATGAAACCCACATTTTTTTTCTAACAAAACAACATAAAAAAACAAAATAAACATATTTTACCTACATAATAAATCTTTATTTTTCAGTTAAAAAAGTGATGAATTTTTCATGCTGCGGATTTATCAATTGACCTCCATATATCATGTTTATCAACAAAATTCAGTGTGAGATATGTAGAAAAGGCTCAAATATATTTGACAAATGTTGTGACACTAATATAACTTCACAAATAGACACCAAATGGTGCTCCATACATACACGGGTCAAAAATGACCCGAGCACGAAATGGTTATATCTCTTAAAAAATAATCTGAAAAAAATAAGTGATGTGTATTTTGAGGGTCTTAAAGCATATGCAAAGTTTCAATCGCTTGCTAAAAACGATGCATTGTTTACAAAATTCTATGCATTTCTTCCGAATATGTCACAAGGGTTAAATGACTGTCAGTCTGATAACCGGATTTATCTGAACAGATTTCGTGGCTCTACTCACCGGCGTGACGGACTCCAGCGGCGTGGCTCGGGCCAGATTCACTCTCACCCGGACGAGCCTGACCTTCTCCATCACGCTCCAGAGGTAACACTCACACCAGAGCAGGAGCCAATCACGGCTCTCGGTTACACTCACACCAGAGCAGGAGCCAATCACGGCTCTCGGTAACACTCACACCAGAGCAGGAGCCAATCGTGGCTCTCGGTAACACTCACACCAGAGCAGGAGCCAATCACGGCTCTCGGTAACACTCACACCAGAGCAGGAGCCAATCACGGCTCTCGGTAACACTCACACCAGAGCAGGAGCCAATCACAGCTCTTGGTAACACTCACACCAGAGCAGGAGCCAATCACGGCTCTCGGTAACACTCACACCAGAGCAGGAGCCAATCACGGCTCTCGGTAACACTCACACCAGAGCAGGAGCCAATCACGGCTCTCGGTAACACTCACACCAGAGCAGGAGCCAATCACGGCTCTCGGTAACACTCACACCAGAGCAGGAGCCAATCACGGCTCTCGGTAACACTCACACCAGAGCAGGAGCCAATCACGGCTCTCGTAACACTCACACCAGAGCAGGAGCCAATCACGGCTCTCGGTAACACTCACACCAGAGCAGGAGCCAATCACGGCTCTCGGTAACACTCACACCAGAGCAGGAGCCAATCACGGCTCTCGCTTCCTCCGGCCGGCGCTCATTTACATGTGTTTGTCTCTCAGGATGAACCGGCCGAGCCTCGTCACGTTCCTGGACTCCGATGGAAACACGGCGTTTGAGTTCAGAGTCCCGCGGGCCGACACAGACATGGTGAGTTATTAGCGTTAATTAACACAAGGAAAAAAAATTAATTCGGTACTGATTGTTAGCTGAAATAAATAAATTAAAATATAAAAACCTTGATATAAATATAATATTAAGTTAAAATATAATACAAATTAAAATAATACAATTTAGAAAAATTATAATAAAATTTAAAAAATAGTAATAAAAGTTCATTAAAATAAAATTAATAGCAATTATTAACATGCAAAAAAACTACTAAGAAACTACAAAAACATTTTTTTTTCACAAATTAACATGAAAATTAAACAAAATTTATAAATATAATATAAAGTTAAATATAATAAAATAAAAATAACACCATTAAGAAAAATAATAAAATAAAAAATTGAAATAAAAGTTCATTAAGAAAAAAAATATTATTAAAGCATTATTATTAACATGTATGAAAATGGAAAATATTAAAATGTTTAATTTTTAGATCTGTGGAGTTTGGAAGAATAAAAATAAAGTAATTAAATACTAAAAACCTTAATATAAATATAATACAAAGTGAAATATAAATAAAATAAAAATGAAATTAAACAAATAATAATATATATTTTTTAATAAAAATAAAATGTAAAAAAATAAAACAAACATAAATAAATAATAAACATAATAAAAATTCATACAAATAAACTTAATATAACTATAATTTAAAGTTAAATATAAATAATAAAATTAAGAAAAATTATAATACAAATAAAAAAATAGTAATTAAAATGAATACAAATAAAACAAGTATTAATAAAAATTACAAACGTAAAAAAACTACCAAGAAACAACAAAAACAAAAACTGTAAGTGAAAATGTAAAGTATTAATATGTAATGTTCAGATCTGTGGCGTTTGGAAGAACCTGCCGAAGTCTCACCTGCGGCAGCTGGAGGCGGAGCATCTGCGTGTTTCCATGACGACCGCTGACAACAAGGAGGAGGAGCTACAGGGCAACATCATCAAACACCGAGCGCTGTTTGCAGGTGCGTGTCGAACCGTACATCCGATGCCTTTCATAGCTTGACGTGTTCAGACGTTTAGGCTCATTTCCCGCGGTTTGTCTGACAGAAACGTTCAGCGCCATCCTGACGTCTGACGAGGTGCATTCTGGGATGGGAGGAATCGCCATGTTGACGCTCAGTGACACGGAAAACAACCTGCATTTCATCCTGATTCTGCAGGGACTCGTTCCTCGTGGGAGCGGTAAGGACAAAGACATTATTATTATACATATATATATATATGTGTGTATGAAGAGTTCAGATGCAAAAGCCTGTAAGTGGCGTCTGAAATGAGCACTTTTATCAGGCTACTACGTGTAGGTTCAGTAACTTCACTTTAATGGCACTGAAGTGAAATAACTGAATATAAAACACAGAAACCTGAGATAAATACTCATGTTAGAAGAAAGTTCAGATGCAAACGTTTTAAAAAATATATATATATATATTTTTTTTTTTATTATACTATTTATAATAAATAAAGCATTTATTTTTTTATTAAATAAATCCTTCATTTTGTATGAAGATTTTTTTTTTATATAATTTATAAGAAATAATAAAAAAAATTGTAAAAATTTAATAAATCCTTAAAAGAACAAAATAAATTTGATAAGAATGTAATTATTTTTCATTTTGTATGAAGAGTTTTTTTTATTATTTATTATATTTTTTATAATAAATTATAATAAAAAAAACATTTGTAAATTAAATAAATCCTTAAGATAAAAATAAATTTGATAAGAATTTTAATAATTTTTCATTTTGTATAAAGAGTATTTTTATTATAATAAATAGAAATAACAAAAAATATATATATGTATATGAAGAGTTCAGATGCAAAAGCCTGTAAGTGGCGTCTGAAATGAGCACTTTTATCAGGCTACTACGTGTAGGTTCAGTAATTTCACTTTAATGGCAATCAATAGTTTTTTAGACATTGCTATTAAAGTGAAATATCTGAACATAAACACAGAAACCTGAGAAAAATACTTTTCTGATGCATTTACAGGCTTTTGCATCCTAGTATGAAGAGTTCAGATGCAAACGTTTTTAAAAATATGTTTAATTCTATTATTTATAATAAATAATAATAATATATTTTTTAATATAAATAAATCCTTTAAAGATAAAACATTTTTGTAATAAGAATTTTAATTGTTTTTCATTTTGTCTGAATATTTTATTATTATTTATTATATTATTTATAAGAAAAAAAATTAAATTCTTTTTATTTATTAAATAAATCCTTTAAAATGAATAAAATAAATAATTTGATAAGAATATATTTTTTTTTTTTTGTGTGTATATATATATATATACATATAAATATATTTATTATAATATTTATAAGAAATACAAAATAGTTATTTTCAAAAATTTAATAAATCCTTTAAAAATAAATAATTTGATAATATACATTGTTTTTCATTATATATATATATATGAAGAGTTCAGATGCATACGTTTAAAACATTTTTTTTATTATATTAATTATAAGAAAGAAAATAAATACATCCTTTACAAATAAAATAAATAATATGATAAGAATACATTTTTCTTTTCATTTTGTGTGTGTGTATATATATATATATATATATATATATATACACATATACATGATGAGTTCAGATGCACAAGTTTTTTCAAAAATAACAAATTTTTATTATATTATTTATAAGAAATACAAAATAGTTATTTTCAAAAATTAAATAAATCCTTTAAAAATAAATAATTTGATAAGAATATTAAATTTTGTCATTATATATATACACATGAAGAGTTCAGATGCATACGTTTTAATTACATTTTTTATTTTTATTATTTATAAGAAAATACATATTTATTTTTTTTTATAAATCTTTTAAAAATAAATAATTTGTTAAGAATATTACATTTTTGTCATTATATATATACACATGAAGAGTTCAGATGCACACGTTTAAAATTTTATTTTTACTATTTTATTATAAGAAAGAAAATAAATATTTTGAGAAATTAAATAAATCCTTTAAGTCAAGTCACCTTTATTTATATAGCGCTTTTAACAATACAAATTGTAACAAAGCACTGCACAGTATCAAAATAGGCAAGTTGTGTCAATAATGTAAAAATGATAGGATTTAACACTCAATTTTCAGCTGAATGCATTTCATTATAGAATTTAGTGATGGCATTGTCCAGCTCAGTTCAGTTTAAATAATATTTGTGCAATCAAGTCGATGATATTGTTGGAAATGAAGATTCCCCAACTAAGCATATAAAATAAAATAACAAATAAAATAAATAATTTGATAAGAACATAAATTGTCATTATATATATATATATATATGAAGAGTTCAGATGCATACGTTTAAATTAAATGTTTTATTTTTATTATTTATAAGAAAATAAATTTAGATTTTTTTTATAAATCCTTTAAAAATAAATAATTTGATAAGAATATTTTTTTATTATATATATATATATATATTAATATCAAAGTCAAAGTCAGCTTTATTGTCAATTCTACCACATGTACCGTACATACATACAGAGAATTGAAATTGCATTACTCTCTTACTCCCTGGTGCATACAGATAACACTAAACACTAACAGTAGAACGCACAAATATACAAATAAGGACATGTAGAAAAAAAAAAAAATAATAATAATAATAAAAAATAGATAAGTGGCATAAGGCACATGGTAAATAGTGCAAACCAGTGAAATACACAGACAGTGCAGAATATGGATGGTGTAGTGCAAAGAGCTTATTAAGTCTATTTTATTAAAGTGACGAGAGAGAGCAGTCTTTATTCAGACTGTCAGAAGAGGTAGTTAAATGAGGTCAGTCCAATGCTGTACAAAGTGACTGGTGCTTGTCACAGTGTGTGTGTGTGTGCGTGTGCGGGGGGGTGGGTGTGTGTGTGTGTGTGGGGGGGGGGTCAGAGTTCAGTGGTGCGTGGTGTAAGAGAGGGGAGGGGGGCAAGGACGGGAGGAGTTCAGCTTCGAATATGAAGAGTTCAGATGCACAAGTTTTAAAATATATATATTTATTTAGTATATTATTTACAAGAAAGCAAATAAATACTTAGAAAACATAAATAAATCCTTTACAAATCAAAATCAATATTTTTTGTCATTGTGTTTCAGTCTCTGCACAGGTGGCGGTCCGAGTGAAACTGCTGTACCGACAGCACCTGCTGAGAGAGATACGAGCAAACATCTCTGCAGACGTGAGTGCACACACACACACACACACACACACACACACACACACTGATGGATATGAATATGAATGAAACAGAACGTGTGTGTAGGACTCGGACCTGGCTGAAGTGCTGGCCGATCTGAACAGTCGGGAACTCTTCTGGTTGTCCCGTGGCCAGCTGCAGATCTCGGTGGAAACTGAAGGTCCAAACCCTCGTCAGATCTCTGGATACATTTCTGGGAAGAGGTCATGTGACAGTAAGTGCAGCCAATCATCAGCAACCATCTCGTTAATACATCAATCAGCTGAAGAGACTTCAAATGCTCTCCACAGTTTTCTTTCCTGTGCAGACTAATTTATTCATTTGTTTCTACTTTAAATTGCATATAAAATGTATAATATTTTATAATATTAAAAAGCATTCATATTTATTTGCTTCTGATTCAAATTATATATTTATTACATAAAATGTATATTTTATATTAAAAATATTAATATTTTATTTGCTTCTGATTCAAATTTATATATTTATTAAAAAAATATAATATTTAATATTATTAAAAATCATAAAATATTTTATATTAAAAATATTTTATATTAAAAAGTATTAATATTTATTTGCTTCTTATTTAAATTATATATATAATTTAAAAAATATATTTATATAATATATATATATACTGTTAAATAAGACAAAATAATGAGCAATTAAAAAAATCCATGCATAAATCAAAGCATTAATACATAATTGAGTTTAAAGAGCTATGAAAGGCTTTTCTGTCCTGTGCTGACAAATGTATTATTTATTTGTATTATTTCAATTATATATATTTTATAATATGGTATAAAATGTACTTATTAATATTTGTTTTATTTGTATCTGATTTATATACAATTTTAGAATACCAAAATGTTTTTTATATAAGCACTGATCATTTAAAAATAATTAATAAAATACTGGAAACGTCAACAACTAACTTATAAATCACTCCATTAATATCAACTTAATTTGTACTGTTATATATTACAAAAATTAAATGAGACAAAAAACACACTTTAACAGGAAGTCTAGTTGGAAATGTTAAATGTAATAATAATAATAATATAGGACAGTAGCTCGAAGCCGAAGTAAATAACAGCAGGCTTCGGTTGTGATTTCACATTAGATCAGTAACTACATCCGTCTGTCTGCTGTGGCTGGTTTTATCCCGCGGTTTATGCCGTGTTATGATTCAGATGATTCATGCATAAATCATCTCGGGTATTTTTCGTGCCAGAATCAGATTTCCCGGTCATAATTACGATCGCGATTATGAAGAGGTCAGGAATGCGCAGCGATGCCGCCAGAGGTTAGAGGTCACATGCTGTAGGATCGGTTTCGTGGTCATTCCGTATGTTAGACGAGCGAAACGAGAGTTTGTGTGTGTGTGAGGCCTCGTGTGTCCACCAATACACAAACACTCTCACACACAGACACACATCTCTCACACACACACATACTCTCTCACACACAGAGAGACACACACACACACTCACACACACACACACACACACACACACACACACACAGCACACACACAAACACACTCTCACACACACACTCTCACACACAGGCGCTCTCACACACACGCTCACACACAGAGACACACACACACACTCACACACACACAGAGAGACACACACACACACAGACAGACACACACACACACACAACACACAGTGCTGGCGCTGCTTCTGATTCCAGCTGCACCGTTAACAGCTTTGACGTTATGTGTAAAGAATTCAAAACTAAACGATCCTGCGCCGCTCTCTGTTTACTCTTCGGCCGTGCTTTCTTTCCTCCTACATCGAAACCGTCTCTATTTACCTGCACATGTGCTGATTTCCCTCGTGACTCCAGCCGTGACCTTTGACCCTGCAGGAGTTCACGTGGGTTTGGTTGTTCCTCTGGCTGCGGTGCGACAGCGATCGTTTGAGTCCCTCTGGACCTCTAATCGCCCGCGAAACTCTCCGTTCGGTTTAGTTTCCCTGGTTCTCTCACCCTTTCTGTCACAT
Organism: Ptychobarbus kaznakovi; assembly: GCA_027422405.1. Lineage (NCBI taxonomy): Eukaryota > Metazoa > Chordata > Actinopteri > Cypriniformes > Cyprinidae > Ptychobarbus > Ptychobarbus kaznakovi. The sequence goes on from JAPDDN010000531.1 coordinate 42,544, forward strand.
GCACAAATACAAGTTATTTAAAGAGGTGTTCGGTTACAAATACACTGATACACGTTACTGGAAAAGGTCATATTATCATTATTTATCTTTTTTAAAATAGGTTTAAATGTCATGCATGACAAGGTTTTCTTACCATCTGTCTAACTACAAAAAACTACAAGTAAAGAAAAAAAAAACATATCAAGCTATTTCTAAAGTCTTTCTGGAAACCGATGTACATTCAGGGGAATTTACATCTAAGTTAAGGTATAGTTTTATGCAACAAAATAATCTAAATGTTCTTTTCATGCTCTTTCTAACGACAAAAACTGTTTTATATCATGTTGTAAATTCAAGGATATTACATATAAGTTAACATTTAATATTGATCAAGGTTTTATGCATCAAAAATAATAGTTTTCACCATCTTTATAACTTTTGTGTTACTGTACCTTTAAGACTTTTTGCTATCTGGTCTATTTGACTATATTTATATTGTAGGTCTTATATAAAAAAGATTATGTAAATGTATCTTTCGGCTCTTCAAAGCGTGATGTAGTTTTCTTAACCATCTTTCTAACTACAAAAACTACAAGTAAAATAAACATTTAAATCAAGCTATATATTATTTCTGGGAAATTATGTAAATTCAGTGAGATTTACACCTAAATAAACGTATAATGTGAGTTTTATGCAACAAAATAATCAAATGTTGTTTTTCACGCTCTTTAACTACAAAACTTTTTTTTTGCTACTGTACTTTTAAGAAAAAGCTATATTTACATCAAACAGATTTATTTCACAAGCCATTATTGCAAGGAAAGTATATATATATATATATATATATATATATAGTGTTGGGGAAAGTTATTTTTAAAAGTAATGCGTTACAATATTGCGTTACTCCCTAAAAAAGTAACTAATTACGTTACTTAGTTACTTTTTATGGAAAGTAATGCGTTACGTTACTTTTGCGTTTCTTTTTAAATATGAGCAGGGCTTGATTGTTTGTTTTTAATACAATAAGTTATATTTATAGCAAATATAAAAGCCTTTCACACCAAAAAGTGTAATGAATAAACCTCAGACTGAAGGACGAGTAAATCACGTCTGTACAGAAGAACACAGGAGAAGTTCAACACTCTTCAGCAATAAAACAACAATGTTAGTTTATCTAAAGTAATTTTTATTATTAATATGGTTGAACTGATCATCAAAGGTCAGCAGCAAACACATCGTTAATAAAATGAGATTAGATATATTTGTGTTGTTTAACATATTTAATTATTGCAGGTTTGCGTCATATTCTGAGTTTGCGTTTCACTGTTTTAATTAATTTTGATGAATACTGAATCTGTTTTTTGTGAGTGGGATGAATTAATACACATTCATATTTAGTCTAGATTAGATCTACAGTAAGATCATGTTCACACGGCGCTCTGTCATCAATAAATGGAGAAAAATAACGATATTTTTAATTTTCCTGTAAATTAAAAAGTAATGCATTACTTTACTAGTTACTTGAAAAAAGTAATATTATGACGTAACTCGCGTTACTTGTAATGCATTACCCCCCGACACTGTGTATATATATATATATATATATACACACATACACACGCATACATACAATAGTCAACATTTGAAGTGGATCAAAACCTTTCATCAAAGTTGTCCTATTATAGTTCACATGAAATATTCATCAACGTTATATTGTACAGAAATAATCAAAATGTAGTTTTTCACCCTCTTTCTAAGTGTTTTGTTGCAGTACATTCAAGACGTTTTGCCATCTGATCTATTTGACTTATTTAAAAAAATATTATTTTGAAACAAACTCAATGAAACTTGACACAGTCACCACTGATAAGCTACTACTACTAATATATTGTAGAATCTTTAATTTTCTGTAAAGCTGCTTTGCAATGATTTGGATCATTAAAAGCTCTACACAAATAAACTTGAATGATGTAACGCTGAATGATTTATTCCTCTTTCAGCGATTCAAAGTGTGATGTCCAGCGGCTCTGCTCTGACTCCTGGGAAAACCGGCGGCGTGGGATCGGCCGTCTTCACTCTCCATCCCAACGGCTCGCTGGACTACCAGGTAACGTCTCCGTCCTCTTCCCTCATTCCTCGATGGCTTGTCCAGGTCCTTCGACTGACCCGCTCTGATGCTCTCGAGCAGGTTCTGGTGGCGGGTTTGAGCAGCGCGGTGGTGGGTGTGACGATCGAGATGAAGCCGCGGCGGCGCAGTAAACGCAGCGTACTGTACGACATCACGGCGGATTTCTCCGCGGCGGAGGAGCGCGGCGGCGGGCGAGTGCTGGGAAGCTGCAGCCGCGTCGAGGCTAGACACGTTCACATGCTGCTGCAGAACGAACTGTTCATTAACATCGCCACGGCCGAGCAGCAGGAGAGCGAACTGCGCGGACAGATACGAATACTGCCGTACAACGACCTGGACGCGCGCCGGAGCGGTGAGAAAACAGCACTTACAATTATTAAAAAACATTTTATGTTAGATTATTATACAAAATATATATACATATTAAATTTATCATTGTTTTAAACATACTTTATATATATAGACATACACATGTTATAAATATAAAAATAACTAACTAAAATGTAATACATTTAATAAAATTAATTAAGAATATATATAAAAACAGTAATCAAATTATTTGTTAGAAAAGAAAGTTGCATATGATATATATATATATATTAATAAATGTATAAAAGTATTACATTTTAGTTGGTATTTTTATTTAATAAATATGTATCTTATATTTATTAATAATACTAATAATGATAATAATAAATTGCTTACATGTTTGATATTTTACATATATATGTATTATTTAATATATTAATTTGCATTTATGTTAGATTGGTATTATTATTTATTTTAAAAATATATATATATTTAAATGTATGTAATTTTCTTGTTTTAAATATACTTTATATATATATCTATATAATAAATATAAAAATGAATTAGGAATTATATATATATCATTTAAATTAATTGTATTTTCTTGTTTTAAACATATATTTATATGAATAATTATAATATGCAAATTATAACATTATTTAAAAAAAATATATATGTATATCTATAAAAAGTATACCTTTAAACTATAAAATATAAAAAATTGTATACATCTCATTTGTATGAATATATATATATATTATATATATAATATAGAAATTATAACATTTAAAAAATATATATAGATAAATTATACCTTTAAACTATAAAATTATACAAAAATTGTATACATCTCATTTATATGAATATATATATAATTATAATATAGAAATTATAACATTAATAAATATTTTTTTATATATATATATTTTTTGATATATATTGATTTTAGACTTATGTATTTATATTCTATATAATATATATTAATATTTAATACTGATTATAATTTTTTTTGCCATGTAAAAATAAAATACAGGATGCAAAATGTGCCGCTTACTGGAAAAGTAAAATTCTGTTAATTTGATTATTAATGAATAAGTCGTTTTGAATGAAAACCTCTTCATCCGCAGAGCTTCCGGTTCCTCTGGCGGGTCAGTTCGTGTCTCCTCCGGTCCGTACGGCCGCGGCAGGTCACGCCTGGGTCTCGGTGGACCAACAATGTCATCTGCATTACGAGATCGTGGTCAACGGCCTCAGCAAGAGCGAAGACGCCACCGTCAACGCCCACCTGCACGGATTGGCCGAGATCGGCGAGATGGACGACTCGTCCACCAATCACAAGACACTTCTGACTGGGCTTCTACGGTCAACAGGTAAACAAATCAAGAGACTGGAAGTTAGACACAGTTCGGCATCATTTACACCCATTTGTGCTACCATAATTAAAACAGTAAACGGCGTGTGTATTGCAGTAATTACACAACAGCTAAGAAACGTGCCAGAAACTACCATTACAGCAGAAATGAACATGATTGGCATAGTAAGCCGAGGTAGGAAATACGGGTAGGATTGCAACAGGCCATTTGGTTTGTTTATAAAACAAAGCTGGTGTTTTCCCAAATGAGCTGAAACCAGTATTAAATTCCCTATTTGTAGATTAAATGTTAAACATAAAGGGTTCTTCTTGTCCTGTTTGCACACATTTACACAAACTGTGTCTCTTACAGGCTCAGGGTGTGTTGAAAGATATTAGTGTTGAGTTATTGAGGCATTTGGACGAAGGCACGGCTTATATTCAGGTCAGCACCAAAATGAACCCAAGAGGAGAAATACGAGGACGGGTGAGTACAAACCATTTTCAATATTCTCTGTGTGTGTGTGTGTGTGTGTGTCTCTGTGTGTGTGTGTGAGTGTGTGTGTGTGTGTGTGTGTGTGTGTCTGTGTGTGTGTGTTGTGTGTGTGTCTCTGTGTGTTTGTGTCTCTGTGTGTGTGTGTGTGAGAGAGTCTGCTGAACCTTTAAGACTTCGCCATCTGATCATATATATTTGCATACAATTTTATTTTAGAATTCTAAAAAATATATTATATATAAATGTATTTAAATTTGTTTTTTTATATTTATAATTTTTCTAATTATTTTTATTTAGCACATTATTTTAATACTAGTCTTTTAGTTGTATTTGCATATTTTTTGTCTACTTGTTTATTGTATAATACTTTCACTAAATTGCATGTAAACAATCATGCTAACAGAGTACTTTAAATATAAGTAATATATGTTAAATGTTAAGAAAAGTTTTTAGAATTCTAAAAAATATATATATATATTTTAAAAAACAAATATATATTATTTTTTATTTAAATATATTATTTAACATTGTTTTATAACCTTTTTTTGTTTTTGATTTAATGCTTATATTTATCCAGATTTAAAAATATTTTTACACGTTCCTATTTTATTACATCTTTTAGTTTATTTGATATTTTTTGTCGGGTTCTCGCGGTGAAGTGGTCGAGGAGGCAGAGTTTGACGAACTCGTATTCGTCCGTGACCCGGCCGAGCTGAGAAAAGACCCACACACGTGCTTCTTTGAGGGAGAACATCATGCACATGGGTCACAGTGGACACCGCAGTACAACACCTGCTTTACCTGCATCTGCCAGGTAACGCATACACACACACACACAGCACGCACACACACTCACACACACACACTCTCTCTCTCTCACACACACACACACAGAGAGAGAGAGAGACAGACAGGCTCTCTCTCTCACACACACACAGACTCTCTCTCTCTCACACACACACACACACACACACACACACACACACACACACACACACACTCTCTCTCACACACACACACACACACACAGACACTCTCTCACACACACACACACACACACCACACACAGCTTTGATTTACATATAATTTACGTGACAGTGGTTAATTTTGCGTACGATCTGTTTGAATCCCTGCAGAAGAAGACGGTGATCTGCGATCCTGTGATCTGTCCGGCGCTCTCCTGTCCTCACACCATCCAACCTGAAGACCAGTGCTGTCCCATCTGTGACGGTGAGAGACGAGTCAAATTAATATCATTGTTTAATGTTTGTGTCCCTGGAGCACAAAAGCAGTCATAAGCAGCACAGCTATATTTGTAGCAATAGCCAACAATACATTGTTTGGGTCAAAATTATACATTTTTATTTTATACCAAAAATCATTAGGATATTAAGATCATGTTCCATGAAGATATTCAGTAAATTTCTTAAATACATCAAAACTTAATTTTTGATTAGTAATATGCATTGCTAAGAACTTCATTTGAACAACTTTAAAGATGATTTTCTCAATATTTAGATTTTCTTGGCCAAATATTGTCCGATCCTAACAAACCACACATCAATGGAAAGCTTATTTATTCAGTTCTGGTTTTGTGGTCCAGGGTCACATTTTAATGTCTACAGCTTTTATTTAAAATAGCACATTTATGTCTTAAAATATTCTGGTTTTAGACATAAAAAATATTTTAATCAGAATATATTTGTCTTGTTTTCCAGTATATGTAAGCATCCTTAAAATAAGAGAAATGTAATAAGATTTTATATGATGAAAAATGTATGTTTTACTGGAAAACAAGACGAAAACACTTGATTTGATCTGCAGTGTACAGATTGTTAGCTTGGACTATAATAAGATGCCGTAACATAAAAATATATGTTTAACGTTTCCTCTAAAATGTGTATTTTTACATTGTGTTGAATCAACAGAAAAGAAAGAATCCAAAGAGATCGCAGCCGAAAAAGTTGAGGAAGATCCAGAAGGCGAGTTTCTATTAAATTACAAGCATTTACATCATCGCATCTATTATTTTAAATGTGCAGCTGTATATTAAGATGTCTATTTCTTCTTTCAGGCTGTTATTTTGAAGGTGATCAGAAAATGCATGCACCTGGCACAACATGGCATCCGTTCGTCCCTCCATTCGGCTACATTAAGTGTGCAGTGTGTACCTGCAAGGTATACACAACAAAATTAGTTTATGCTTTAACTATAAAAAATATCTTATTAGTACACAGACATTAATTTTAATAGTTAACCGTGTTGTTTGGTCCACCTCAGGGCTCCACAGGCGAAGTGCACTGCGAGAAAGTGACGTGCCCGCCTCTCACCTGCAGCCAACCAATCAGACGCAACCCTTCCGACTGCTGTAAGGAGTGTCCTGCCGAAGACACGCCCCCTCTAGAGGATGATGAAATGATGCAGGCGGATGGTACGCGCCACTGCAAGTTTGGCAAAAACTACTACCAGAATAGTGAAAACTGGCACCCGAAAGTCCCGCTGGTGGGAGAAATGAAGTGCATTACCTGCTGGTGTGATGTACGTTCCTCTGCTGTATTTCACATTTCTTTAAGAGCATTTTGAGAATTTAAAACAGATGATTAGGGTCACAGATCTCACCGTACTTCCCTAATTTATTGATTGCATTAAGAAGTGCAAACATTTTCAGAAATGTAGGCAAACGAGGTGTTGTGTAATTTAATAATATGAACATTGGATGAAGCCAGGTTCAAATATTTAGCTTTATTTTGTTGACATAATAGAGTTAAATATTTTTACAGAGGGGATTATGGATCTCTCTTTTTATTACCCCATAAACCAGAAAATACAAAACACATTTTCACCATGTTTTTATGAATATTAATGTAAATGATATATGAACAAACCCTCAGTAATAAACCTTAGTAAAGCAGTATGTGTTGCTGAAGTGGAGAAACAAGCTTTTAAAGATATATAGATAAAAATAAACACTTAAAAGAGTATTTTGGATGTTTTCTTTCCACTAGTCTGAAACATGACTTTATGACCAGTGCATACAAATACAATGCTTTGACCTGCAGTAATTACTGGCATAGTTAATCAATTTCTCTTGTCATTACAGCATGGCGTCACAAAGTGCCAGAGAAAACAGTGTCCGTTGTTGAGTTGCACTAACCCCGTTCGTAGAGAAGGAAAATGCTGTCCTGATTGCATGGGTAAGTTAAGTTCTGGTGCTAAACACAGCTTTAAAACTAAATCCAGCACAATTAACTCAGTACATTTGTGTCTTTGTTTTGCAGAGGACTTAGTGGAAAAAGAAGAAATGGCAAAAAAGGAGGAGAAAAAGAAAAGTTGGAGACACTGATACCTTCTTCGTCAACGCTCATTCATCATCCTCCTCCTGCCTTGAGATCGGGTCGTCTCAAACGCACAACGGGACGCCTGCGGATTGCAAAAACAATCGAAGCATGAACCAGAGCAGAGGTCCAGAACACAAAGAGATCGAGGACAGTTTGGGAGAAAGAACAAGAACAGATAATGCATAAAAGGAGAACGATTTTCAGCTGCTGCCGTTGTTTGAGTTTCCCATTGACTGATTTTCTCATGGGATTGTTTGTTTTATTTTTGTTTGCATATCCGAGACTCATCACACCTGTAAATAAATGCGAGTACAATCACATGTTTGTAAACACACAACAAATTGCACATGCCGTCATTACAATCCCTCACTCAAATCCCAGCCAATCAGCAGGACTGTTGTGATGCATCTGATTGGTGAGTTGCCCTGTGGGCGGGGCTTGGATGTGGAGGCGGGGTTTCAAATACTCATGTTGCTGGTCTGTTCGCTGGTATATAATATTTGATGGCTATTTTCTTTTAGTATTTTTATGAATATTGTTTGTATTTGCATATTTATTAATTATGATGAATAAACAATAAAGTTTTAAAATGTGTGTTGTCATAAAAGAAGCACGTTGTCGTGTTGTCTGCAGGTTTGATGACATTTAAGACCAAGTACAGAAAATATAAGAAATAAATCGAAAGGATCACGATAGGTCAATACGGTCTCTAAATATAAATATTAGTTTTAGCAACACTTCATTTGAAAATTAAACACTGTTTGTATATTATTTGTAGTTGTAATGTGTATCTTTTTTCTTATTTTTTCATAGCAAAGATAAAATAATGAAAAAGATTTTTATCTTCGCCCACTTTGGCCTAAATATCCACCATTATTATTTATATTTTGTTACCTTGAAAGGCTTTGTCTTTATAATAGGGAAATTAATTTGGCCGTACTGCTCAGACAAACTGGTAAAACTAACATGACAAGAATCGTGATAAAATCGTGAAATGTCTAAAAAAATTATATTATATTTTTGGCATATCGCCCACCCCTACTTGGAACTGACCGTTTTTTGACCACACTTTTAATTTTCCAAAATTTAATTTGTGTGGAAATATTACCAAGTCTGTAAACAGCCATTAACAGAAGCCAGAGACGCTGAAGATGGACACAAAGAAAATAAAATACTGTAGCAGCCTGAGCAAGCTCAACGTTCACTATGCGAAATATAGAAATTAAATCCTAAATATTGAATTGGGAGTGGGGGTCTATATGAATGTATTTCTGAGGGGAACTGTTTTTGAGAAAAGTTTAAATGACATTTTCTTCTCATCTTGCCTCTGTATATTGTATGTATAAAAAACAAAGCACTGCAGCTTAAGGAGTTCAGAATCCATCTTCAAATGGATGTAATTATGAATGCTTTTACATCTTCATTCTGGTCTTGTTTTTAAGGATGTTTATGGTATGTTGCCAATTTAAGTTTATTATAATAAAAAGGGACTATAATATATATATTTTTTCCCAAAGGAGGTTTTACCCTAAGAATTCTCAGGAAGTCTAAACAAGTTGCACAAACCTTGTTTTTGTGAGACTTGATGCAGTACCAACAAAGGACACTAGGTGTCAATTGGGGACTCCTATGCTCTGTTAGTGACACTTGTTTACCACTTGATCTCCAACTTATTTTTTTCAAAACATTGTATTCCAGAAAATAAAAAGGGTCCTCTTAATAATTTTTTTTTGCTGCAAATTGTTATAAATTAGTGTGCAAAATCCTACAATTTTCCAATGATGTTTGTTAAGATTGTTCTTTAGAGTAAGATATTATTGTTTTAAACACAAACAGTGGGACGGTGACCAGGTTTAGATGAAGCTAATCATCAGTGTTGCCAAATTTCTCCTTAATATTCAGAAAAAAATTGTGGTGCAAATTCTTGAAGCACCAGTGCTGTCAAAAAGTTTTTTTGTATATTTTATGTCGTAGAATAAAACGGGAATATATCTTGAGCTTGTTTAGAGATGCGTTTAACCAAAAACCCATTCACAAAGCCCACTGACTTCACGGCGATGCTAAAATGCTCATATTTGGGTTCGGCCTACAAAAAGAGACACTCCACAGCAAACCCTACAAAGCACTCTCTGTTGTCCCAACAGCACTTCTGGGGGGGGGGGGGGGTGATGAAGCAAATAACTCCCTCATTAGTCAATCAACTACATTTCAATCTGTCCAGACTGCGGTTCGGACCCGGATCGAGACACACAAGGTCCCCCAACAGCCTCATCTTCCTTCGCTTCCCACTTTAGTTTCACAACTTTCCCTCTGATTAACCGCAGCGGGTTAATACGCCGGAGAACGAATGTTTCTCATCGAGGAACCAGATTGGACCAGTTTTCGCTCGGGACCCATTCCAGTCATCTGTCTTAATTTTTGCGTCTTCCGTGTCAAACGGAGAAAACTCGAGGGAATGTGAAAAAAGCTTATTTTCCTCCAGTCTCTGAATAAAAGCAGATAATCAATTTTTTTTTACACAATACTTTAAAACCTTCCCTCAGTGTTTTTCCATCCGCTGTTGTTCAGCTACAAAATAACACTAAAGCATTGGGTCATTATAACAACAGGCCAACAGACTTCTGGTCAATAATATCTTAGTGTTATGCATGCCATGGTGTATTTATAAAATATGCATGCATTTGATCTTTGCTCAGAGTTTAGCACTTCTATGCAATTGAGTTTGACTTGTTTTGATTCTCAGGAGCGTTTGGAAACTACATCTTGTGTTTGAACGAGTAACTACTGTAATATCAAACACCTGTGCAAGAAGCACAGAAAAAGAGAGTCAAGTCTGGAAATGCACAACCACAAAAAACATTTATGGCATAAATATGCATCTATATTGCATAAAACTTAGTCTAAACACCACCTGATGTGTCACACTGCGAGTACATTCTTATAAAAGCATCGGTGCATTTACAGTTTCAACATTAAATATGATTTCAGTTCGTGGAAATTAACAGATTTGACACTTCTGGTAAAACCTGAAATGTTATCATACTGCAAAAATGGGAAGACCATATACATTTCTGGCCTGTGCATATAGCATAAATCTAGTCTATTTCTTTAATAGATTACATAAAAATGCAGATTAGCTTCTCACGTGTGTCAAAAAAGCATTTGTTCTAACGTTTCGCCTGCTTTAGATGTTGTCCGTTATGTCCTGATGTATTCTGAATGGTTTTGGGCGGTAGTTAGTACAGACTAGTTGCACTGTGCAGGCTCAAGCACTGATTTTTATGAATCATTTGTTTAAAGCAATACTTTTAAACATCCTTGTATCAAACAAGAAGGTCTATATTAAATGCAATCCTGTTCATCTCAATGCATGTTGCTTTAAAACACTCCAGAAGCAATGGAAACGTATGTACTGTGATTGTTTTGTTCTCGAGTGTCCCTGGAAAACAGCTGATGTGTGTGTTATTATAATAACAGCATGAGCTAAATGTATACCCAAAGTAATAACAGTGATAATGCAGCATTCTTCCAAGATTACTGTGGAAGAAACCTGGAAATGTTTCTGTTTTTATACAAATATCACACAAGCGATCCATTCTTTGAAATGATACATCAATAAATAAGTCAGCTTTATATAATCACTATGACTCAGACTTTACTCGTGCTTTGCATCGAGTCATGCAGATAATGAGTCTAGTTTAGGTCAGGGTTTCTCAAAACACTTCAAGAGATGAAGAAAAGGCGCTTTGGATTAAAGTGTCTCATAAATGCATGAATGTAAAAAGCAAAAAAATAATTAAATCACAAAAATGTATGACTAAAATAAAAAAAAAATACAATGTTTGTAAATTTATAATAGAAATACGGTCTCTAATTTTTAATACAAATATTTTTTTTTATTTATAATAAATCATGTTAAATACAAACAATTTATTAATATTTTATATAAAAATGTTTTAATATTTAACTCAAATCAATTGTAAAATATTTTTTTTTATCTGCATGTCACGTGAAAAATAATATTTGTATTAAATTAAACAAACAATAATACAAAAATATTAAATAAATATATTTTAACAATAATATTTTACTAAAAACAATACAAAAATTATTTAAATTAACAAATTAAAATTATTTAAATGTTTGTTTATCTGCATGTCACATGAACATTGATAATATTTTCATTTTATAATAAATCATGATAAATACGAACAATTTATAAAAAAAAAATATATATATATTAATAAAAATATACTAATACTAAAGAGTTCTAAAATATTTGATTTATCTGCATGTCACATGAAAAATATTATTTGTATTAAATTAAACAAACAATAATACAAAAATATACATTTTAACAATAATATTTTACTAAAAACATAATACAAAAAATTTATAATTAAATTAAAATTATTTAAAAGTTTGTTTATCTGCATGTCACATGAACATTGATAATATTTTAATTTTATAATAAATCATGATAAATACGAACAATTAATTCAAATATATATATATTAATAAAAATATACTAATACTAAAGAGTTCTAAAATGTTTGATTTTTATGCATGTCACGTGAAAAATAATATTTGTATTAAATTAAACAAACAATAATACAAAAATATGAAATAAATATATTTTAACAATAATATTTTACTAAAAACATAATACTAAAAATTAATAATTAAATTAAAATTATTTAACAGTTTGTTTATCTGCATGTCACATGAACATTGATAATATTTTCATTTTATAATAAATCATGATAAATACAAACAATTAATAAAAATATATATATTAATAAAAATATACTAATACTAAAGAGTTCTAAAATATTTGATAAATCTGCATGTCACGTGGAAAATAATATTTGTATTAAATTAAACAAACAATAATACAAAAATATAAAAAAATATATATTTTAACAATATTTTACTAAAAACATACTAATACTAAAAAAATATTTAAAAGTTTGTTTATCTGCATGTCACATGAACATTGATAATATTTTCATTTTATAATAAATCAAGTTAAATACAAACAATATATATATTTGTTTTTATATATTTAAAAATAATATTTTACTAGAAATATATTAATACTAAAAACTAAATGTATTGGCCTATATGCATGTCCTGCAAACATCAACTATCAGAGAACCGTGAACATGCACATAAGTGGTTCAATAATTGAAATATTGTACAGTGTTTGCTTTCTAAAGATATCTTGGCTTATAATCATTCATCGTGTTATTTTGGGTACGTCCCTCTCCTGCCTAAACATGGGTTTTTGACCCGTTCATCTGTGTGACGTTCACGTGAACTGTGCTTTTCCCTCCCACAGACTGTTGACCATCAAAACAACTTCTAATTTGAGCTAAAACCAGTTTATAAATACAATGTGTTCAGCTGCAAACAGTGATTTGTAAAAACAGACTCGTGTTTATGCTCTTGATGTGTCACAGACGCCGAGCAAACTCTCATCAACTCCTTTCTGCATTTATAATTTAATTGCATTTAAATAAATTTGATTCAGGTCATAGAAAAGGACAGATTTGACTGTTCTGGCACTGTCTAGATTGAAAAATAAGGGTTTAAAATTGTACCTTTTAGGGTACAACAGCTTGTCGCTGGAGCAGTACCCTTAAAAGGACCTTTTTTACCCCTTATAGGTACATATTAGTATCTTAGAGTAGTAATACGTACCCTTGAGGTAATAATACCTACCTATTAGTGGTAAAACAAGAACAAACATGTCCTTTTAAGGGTACTGCTCCAGCGACAAGCTGTTGTACCCCAAAAGGTACCATTTTAAACCCTTGTTTTTCTGTGTGTAAACTAAAAAATAATATTAATTTGATTTAACTCACATTCCTACAGAAATCTAGAACTTAATTTAGTAGCTTGAACGGCATGTTTTCAGTTCATTATTTGAGCTCTTTTCTATTTATTCATCCGTGTGAGTCATCAATATCATACACTGTTTGCTTCTATATAAATATAGCCGATCATAATATTAAAAATGAACTGTTTTTGATCATTTCTGAGTACTCAGGTACTCGTGTTCATCTCTAGCACGCAGTGGGTGGAGTTTCTCGCTGTAATTCGCGCCTCATATTTAGCTGAACACAAACTTCTTCCACATATAAAAACTCTCAAACGCTGTCACGCAACTGACCGCACGTCTACGTGTGTGTGTGGGATCGTAATCATGACGGTGGACGGTACAGATGAAAATCATTTGGTAAGTGTTTCTCTATTTTTCTGTGTTGTCCTGCTGGTAGATGCTGGAACTACATCTGATTGGTGGTGTTTAGGTGTCACTGGGATGAATATAAATTAGGGCTGCACGATATTGGAAAAAACTCACATTGCGATATTTTGTTTTTCTGCAATATATATATTGCGATATGAAGAAAAAAAACAAAAATAAAACATGATTTTAATATCGATGTTTGAAAAAAAAATCAATGATTGGGGTGATTTTATAGGTGAGTAAATCAGCATAGAAAATAAACAAATTACAACCATAGCATCTGCGTGGCTCTTACCTTGTCTACACCTGACATGCGCGACGCCACAAAATACTGTAGAACCCATAATCAGTGATGCTGTCTGTCTACACTGGATGCATGCGCGGCGCAACAAATTCCCGCTCTAATCCCGGTCTAAATCCCCGCTCTAACTGACACAAAAGTTCAAATGATTAGTAACAGTAGCTTTGTCGCGTCCAGTGTAGACAGACTTTAGGGCCATAGGCCGTTCACATGTCATGGCTAAAATGCATGGAAAACGCCAGCATGGAAAGCAGCGCGTGCTTTCTGCTTCTTTGCAAAGCGCTCTGGAGCTTGCGCTTTCGTGGCTTCTGCCGTTGCTAAGCAACCGTGATCAGCGCTCTCCTCGACAACGCAGAAGTTTCAGCAAAGGATAAATGGATTTCCAGCACTGAAATCTTGCAGTAGCTCTGCTATTAAATTTATTTAAAAATGGATATCTCTGTACAGCTGTCGCGTCTGGTGTAGATGCAGTGTCTGTGTGTGAGCAAAGAAAACAATCAGTATTTATATTAACGAAAAAGTATAGGCCTACTAAACATCGCACACCCTGCGATGTGACTATTGCGGATGCGCACATCGCGATATCGATGCTGAAACGACATATCGTGCAGCCCTAATATAAATGATAGAATAGAATAGCAATAGAATAGCAATATCATTCAATAGAATAATAGCTTTTACCATGCATTATATAGAGAGCAGGGTAATTATAGCTAACCAGAAGTAAAACTAAAACCATACAAATATTTGTGTTACTTGATATTAAATAAATACTACATAAGATAAAAAAATAAAAAACTATTTTCAGTTAGTTTAACTTGTACTAAAATAAAAAGCCATATTTAAATATAATAATAACAATGAGAAAAATGTCTAAAACCATAAAATATTTGTTTTACTTGAAATGAAATAAATACTACATATAAGATAAAAAATGTATTAATTAAAAAACTTACATTAATTTTAATTCGGCTCATTTTCAGTTAGTTTAATTTGTACTAAAATAACTCAAACTGAAAACAAAAAGCCATATTTAAAGATAATAATAATAATAACAATGAAAAAAAAAAAACACTAAAACCATAAAAATATTTTTGTTACTTGATATTAAATAAATACTACATAAGATAAAAAAAAATTAAAAATATTTTAATTCGGCTCATTTTCAGTTAGTTTGACTTGTACTAAAATAAAAAGCCATATTTAAATATAATAATAACAATGAGAAACATTTCTAAAACCATAAAATATTAGTTTTACTTGAATTGAAATACATACTACATATAAGATACAAATAAATTAATACAAAACTTAAATAAATTTTAATTCGGCTCTTTTTCAGTTAGTTTAACTTGTACTAAAATAATTCAAACTGAAAATAAAAATAAAAAGCCATATTTAAAGATAATAAACAAAAAAAAAAATAATAAAATATTTTTGTTACTTGATATTAAATAAATACAACATATTTATTTTCAGTTAGTTTACCTTGTACTAAAATAACTCAAACTGAATATAAAAAGCCTTATTTAAAGATAATAATAATAATAATAATAACAATGAAAAAACACTAAAACAAAAAATACTCAAATTATAACAGAAAAATAAAATAAACAGAAAATATAAAGATAAAAAATAATACAAACTATTAATAAAAACTACAACGGTATCTCATTATACTAGTCTGATGAAATGCCGAGAGTAATAATAATAATGTGCATGTAAAAATTTAAGAACTAGTAATAAATACAAATACAGAAATCATTACAGCAAACACTGGAAGCGTCTTTAATACACTAATATTATAAAAAACACTGAAAACGATCAAAGCCATTATGATTATTTGTTTCATTAAAGTAAATTAAAAGTAAAAGGAGTTAATATTAACATCTTTGTTACTGGTGCACGTCTGTTATGGTTTCGAGATTAAAATAAAAATAAATGAATAATCAATAAGATTAATGTGCATGAAATAAACACAAATTAGATGTGTACTTTTATAATTCAGCTATACTCACAGACTATACTGTATTAATATCAAACCATAAATTATAATTGTACCACATATAACATATTAAATGTATAAGAGCAAATTAATTGACTGTATTAATTAAGTTAGTTCTTTCAATAGTACTCTTAATTACCAAAAACAAACACTCTGTATCACATATTAGGTGGACAATATGACCAAAATATTATATTACAAAATAAGACATTTTATAATAACATCACAATATTTTGGGGTGTAAATAAGGTTGTTATGATACCAACTTTTTTGATATCAGTGCAATTTCACAATTCTATTAATTTCAATACTGCAGCAAAATATTATACTAACAGCCTAACCAATGAAACTAGCAAAGACAGTAATATAATTTATATAAATACAATAATTACAATCAACAGGACTTAAATGTAATAGAAACACAAACGAAATAAACAGTGCTTGTAAGAACTACAGAAATTGAATCAAGTATTAAATATAAAATGAAACCTGCAGTCATAACTGTACGTTATGAATTAGCATAAACTTAGCAAATGTGTTTCGTTAGTGTGATTAACGTTATTAAAAACGACCGATTCTCCTTTTCGCTGCTTATTCTGCCTTAAGTAAGTTCATATCGAACTAGAAGTGTTTTTATTTCCTAATTCAACCTTTGGTTTTGTTTTAATATGTCAGCAACTTTAAACAGTTAGCCAAGAACTGAAAGCGGCGCAAATATATTACTTTCCCGCTCAAATATATTACATTCCCACCACATAAACGATATCGCTATCGATGTCGCTGCTGCCGCAATATATCACTCAGTATTTGAAAAGATCAACTGACTGTGATTAATAAGATTAATTCGATATAAAACAACAAATATAACGTGGAAAAACTTACTTTAATGTCCTGACAGACTTTCCTCTGCAACTGGCGCGCAACGCGGGCTAGCGTCACACAAGCACGTGCGCAGTACGTACGTAACGGTAACGTAACGTAATATACAGAGGATAAACAAAAGCAAAAAAGAAGCTGTGCTTCAGAGTTTTTAAGTTGGTGAGTTCACCAGAATGGGAATAATCACATAAGTGAGGTAAATCTGACAAAACATCCATAGTTTCAGAGAAAAATACATAACTAGAATTATTTATTACCACAGTAAAACTATTGTAATTTGGTGTGAGCCAGAGGTTAAACTAAAAAATACTAAACAAAACACATGTTACTGCTGTAGCAGCTTTGAAGTAAACTGTACAATAGTTTTGAATCAATCTCTGTCTTTACTGCAGGAACAAGGTATTTACACAAAAGATGC